>DWQT01000653.1:0-20771 GCA_018244895.1 Myscelus amystis hages | reverse complement strand
TAACTAAAATTTAAATATCACTCGCTATAACGGCGAAGGAAAACGTCGTGAGGAAACTTGCACACCTTAGAGATGTTATAAACTGTATAATAATTTCTGAGGAGTGTGAAGTCTACCAATCCGCACCCGGCCGGTGTGGTGGACTGTGGCCCAAATCTCTCTCACCAGAGGAGACCCGGTCCAGCAGTGGACGACTAAAAGGGTGAAACAACAGGTACGTGAGGCTCGGTGTCTACGCGGCTCTCCATTTCGCCGGCTAAAGTGATTCACGTCAATACGAGTCCCGAAATTTTCCAATGATTCGTTTAAACCGACGCCGGAGCCATCATTAGGCCGACCTTTTCGGTGGATCGCTTGACCTTTTAGCGTCCATTCAAAATCACCGTTATTGTGCGAGATAATATATGAAATGTTACAACCCCTGGGCGAAGCTCACTCGACATTCTCAACAACGATCCGTCTCTCGCATGCTCGTGGAAATTTTATATTTCTGCACTAACCCTCGGCTATTGTATTTTACATAGGCTTGTTCTCATCGTTGTAGCGTTAACACAGGCCTAGGATTTTATCAAGATAATTAAGCATTCATTAATATTGTTTTTAACGAAAAAGTGAAATAATTCTCCCGAGAAAATGCGCAAAACGTTACTAATTACGTAATTATTCTTTTGGGCAACGAACAATATTAAGTTCGCGTAAAAAATATATCAGGTACATTGCGTTAGTTTCCTTCCCAAAGCTTTGAAGACGTACGAGTATATTGAATTACATTAAAATATTTGCCAATATGAAATGATTATTTAATATTAAACTATTAACACACATTAAACATGAATTATTGCATTAATCATTCAATATTACATTAAATAGAAGATACGTTATTTTCATTCAAGCTTTTATTGTTAATAAAATGTTGGTACAAGATAGGATAATGTACCTACATTTCAATACGAATACGAAAGTACCATCAAATTCATTGGGAGTTTCAATTAAGAAATTTCAGCCACCAAAATGAAAATCTTCGGTGTACCATCTACTTTCCTTCGAAGTACACACCGAGCTACAGTGGAATTTAGATGATTCATCAATTCATAGCCAATAGCTATATTAGCTATTGGCTATGAATTGGCTATTGGCGATGGCTATGAAACTCATACACCGGGTAAGGCACAATTCCATGCGCCTGCCGGAGCGCTGTCAGCGAACAATACGCGTTCTTGAGCAACGGAATTGAATATTCGAATGGAATTTCCAACGGCACGGGCGCAGTTGAATCGAGCTGCTGAACATTCAAATTGAAATGAATATCTATTTCTCAAATCCGTTTTCTGTTTTACAGAATTGAGAATGCTTTGTAAAATCGCATACAATTACATTCGCTTATATCTGACTTACAATATTTACAATATTTACCGCCACACCTATTTCTGCCTTATAACAGCAGTGTTAAGCGCTGCTGTGTTCTAGTTTGAAGGATGTGGTACGTTTTCGAGGCGTTCCAGCTCAGTCCTCAGGGGTAGCGGCGCATCTGTGGTCGACCTGAGATAGGAATCTAATCTTATCTGGGGTTAATTACAAATGTCCATGGGCGGCAGTGGTCACTTACCATCAGGTGGAATGCATGCTCGTCTGTTACCTCCATATTTACACGCACCCGCTTCAGAGTCTTCCCCCCCCCCCCCCCCCCCATCAGTGACCTATTCGGTCGAGACAGGACAGTCTCGGTCGCCCTCGACACCTTTTGTCACTCTTTAAGCATTGGTTGAAACGGCGACGGAAAGGAATTATGTTAAGTCTTGATACAAAAGCAGAACGAAGAACGGAAGTTAAAAGCCTCTGACTCATTTGATCGCGCAAGGTTAACGCTTCCCTCGAGATGCTACACTCGTGACTCATGTCGGCTTTCCCCTAAAACCTTTTCGGAGCTCGTCGTGCGAGAGAAATTTATTATTAATCAGCTTTTGACGACATTTTAATATTGGATTGGAAACTGCAAACCTGTACAACTTATCAAGGTGCGGTGAGTTAAATAAATCTACATCATTAAGCGATTTCAACGTGCTAGATTAATCCAGTTAATGTCTGCGTTGCTAGATTCTGAAAATTCTACTTGATCATTTGTTTTAAATTGTTACGTTAAAATAAAAAAAACTCAAAGGATATTGAATTTAACTGTCAAAGAAAAAATATCAACATTTCCTTTTAAAAATTCCCTAAATGTGTTGTAATACATTACAAACATTCAACCATCTAATTATTTCGAACAGCTGTCATTGATTTAAATGAATCGGACGCATCAAGCCGTCATTACGCACGCAAATTTCAACAAAATCGATTTTTATTTAGATTCGTATTGAATCATCATACACATTACACATACATACAGAGGTACAATCGGCAACAGTCAGCGTTGTGAATTTATATAAACCGTATTTTATTGATACAATTTATACGTGGCCTCCACTTGTGCACGCGACTGTATTCGTGCGTGTAACAAAACAAATATTGTCTAAGAAGTGGCTTAGTCATGGGACCTATATAACATTCTGCGTACGCGGCGATATGAAAACACGTAGGTGCGAACGTTGTTAAGGTTGCAATATTTTTCTATAACCCATTCAATTACATTAAATAGCTTTATCAAACACGATTAGGTACCGTGTTACAATAAATTTATTATTTAATTAGTTGTGCTCTTTAATTACTCGAGTTAAGTGTTACTTTTCATTTATTATAAAGTATACCAATATATTGAATTAAAATACAATAACTAACGCTTATTGTATTTTAACGCAGCGTTGTGTCAGCCTCTAAATTCCTCTATCTTTCTGCGAAAGGAGCATCAAACTCTGTTCGGTCGTTCCGAAGATTTTCGTGGACAAACAAAAAAAAAACATTTTTGGAAAAAATCGTTTGAACATTGGTAGGGTGTAATCAATGTTACGCATTAATGAAAACTGCAATTCGACATACATAGCAACATAAAAGTTTGAAAACCAATTTTCTTTTGCCAACAGTCGATTCTACCTAAATTGTCCAAGAAATTTCCCAAAGTATATAAATAAGCTGAGAATTAATCAAGCAATACATACGATATATAAAGTTTAATTTGTTCGCCTAATGTGCGTACAAGCACAATGTCCATACAAAAGGCCGCACCGAGACGGGTAAACAACTCCATTCGCCCTCCGCTGCGACCCTGAGTTCCCCATTATCTTCCACGTCCTTTGGACGCGATCCAACTTGGACGGTTGCTTTTTATATTTACTGAAGGCTCTATCAGTTTTATTATACTCGTATGTTGGAAGAACAAATATAAATTATCCATCAGATTGTTATTGTTGTATGGAGACTTGACATGTCACCAATTTTTGTACTCAACATTAATGTTGTTATTCGTATTCGTGATTATTTAATTTTGATCGAGCTAAACTAAACAACATCTCGGTTTGTGCTCTTATTTCTAATACGTATACCTATAGGTACACTTGGATGTATGTAATATGTACATACGTATACAGAGAAACATCGCGAATTGAAGAAAGAAACAATACAAGAAAATTCAAAATTAAAACATCTTTCTTTTGCTGTATAATACTTATGCATACGAGGAAACGTGCACACCGTACAGTATGGTATAAAATATGCATGATAATATTTTCTGAGGAGTCTGCAGATTCGCACTTGTCCAGCGCAGTAGACTATGACCTAGAACCTCACCACAAGAGGATAAGTAAAAATATCGTTACATCCCATCGTTGAGAGCGGAAGGTACGCCAATTCCTATATACGAGTACGTGTTATATTAATCGCCATTATTGTTTAGCTCTGTTGACCTGCGCAGCGCGTAAAACACACTGCAGCCAAAACACATGATATCATACTATTGTTTTCCTCTACCCACACGCCGCTTACAGCCACGGCGACGCGAGCGCGCGGCAATATCGGCAAATTTTACGTAGAACTGATCGCTTACGTTTTATATATAAACACTTAGGTATATTAAAAGAATAGCCATATTAGAACGAGCCTGAATTACCTCCAATATTCAAATTCCAATTGTTTTATTTCTCAATAAGGTACACACACTCAATGATGGTCATATTATAGTCAGACCGGGAGAAAAAAAAAAGCGAAAGAAACAATCAGCACTCTTCTGATTACAAAAAAATTTAATAAAATTAGGCGTGTTGCAGTATGGGTTTAGTCCGATAGAGAACACACATGACAGCTAGCCTGTGTTTCAATAGCAGCAGCCTGAGAGAGAGACAAAGTCGTCAACTTTGAATGAAATAGCAATGACAGAAGATGTCTTCCGCATCATTTTCTTTTGGAGTTCTAGATTTCATTACTGCACTCGGATTTCATCTCACACTGAACATGAATTTCAGGCCCTAATCTATCGCGTTAACTAAAGGCGGATTGACTTTACCTCATCACACATCTCACACATCACCCATCATCATTCCTCATCGCACCGCGTCGCTAACATTACGAATCTTTTTGCATACCTAATAGTCTTACGTTTGACAGCGAGTTCATCTAATGGTAAGCGAGGTTCCGTCAAGTCCTAGAGCGCTAGAGCAGAGCCAAGCCACAGAGTATAGACAAGGGTGATTCATCGTAGACTGTAAGATGAAGCACCCTTGGCTATTCACTCTTGTTTAAATCGCTCGCCAATCCACCGAAACGTCGGGACCGCGAGCGCTTGTATGTGTGTGTGTGCTCTACGTTTCTATAGATCGCGAACGAGTGTGAGTTTGCGGTAAACAAGAGGAGTAACCAATAAATGATTTGATTCTTTGTACACGAGGCGTACCGACGGCATATGGAGCGATCGTTGGGAGTGCGTGGCGAGGTGCCGGCCACCGCCAGTACGGGGCGTCGGCGCCATTGTTTCGTCGGCCCGAACGAACGACCCGCCAAAAAGCGCCAGGGTTGCCACTGCCATTATCACTCGTCTTCGCATATATCGTATTGTCACACATTAAATAAAAATATAGCCTATGCCACGCGGCGATAACGTAGCATTGTAGTGGTGAAGGAAATTTTAAAATCGGATGAGTCGTTTTGAAGATTATCTCCTACAAACTTATATTGTCTATTTATGATACTATAGAAGTGCATCTAACTGTCAGATAGCAATGATAGAGCACGACCAAGTATAGGAATTTTAAGTGCGTGACGTCACATGTCAGTTGATGAGACAGAGATAGATATATCGCGCTCCAGTTTCGATGTTAAGAGATATTATTTATCAAATGCTCTATTACTTATACATTTATCGATAAATCGTTACAATTGTTTACAGCGTTCATTGTTATTCATTAAGTAGGTACACACCTACGGTATATAATTAAATTATATTAACTAAAAACAAACATTTTTTATTCCATAAGACTCTTTGCATTATCCACAATTAAGTTTAAATTATTTTCATAGAATATGTTAGTGAACATTGTTGTTGATATTTCAGTATATGTACCAAATGAACTATTTTAGGATTTAAAAAATATTTACGAAAATAAAATTATTTTGACAACCCTAGCGCGTCAAGAACATTGACTCCGATGTTTGTGGTTATTCGCACTAAACAATGTTCGCACCGCCGCAGGAATAATCACTTTATTCATACAAAATAATTTATTTTCAAAAATAAATTCGTTGCCCTCAACATTCTGTTTTCGTTCGAAAGAAACTCGCGTGGAGATAAATCATTCGAAATTTTACGCTAATTGGCACTTTTCATACGCTTTCAAAACAATTCAAATAATCTAACGGACCCTATCCACACGTGACGGATGCAATGTTTAAAGTTAAGCTACGCGTGACATTCCTGTGTTCAATTTGTCATTAGAGTTAATGACGATCGTTACACCTTGTTAAAGGTCATTAATTAGACCAGTGCCAAAATTTTATGGCCTTCCTATAGGATTTTTGAGAGGAAAAAAAATATTAGAAAAAAAAACAAATATTTTAAGTCAGTAATTAGAATCGAATTTTTTTAATAACATGATTTCAATTGAAATTGATAATAACAACAGGAATTTAATCCATTGATATTGATAAACGGAATGAACATAAAAACATTTGTTTGGAGACGTTTCGAGACGAAAAAAAAGTTAAAATCGCAATAATACATACAAACATACATACACACATTTACGTGTATGTGTCCGTAGGATTAATCACAAAAGTAAAAAATTACGAACTCGTTGAATTATTTTTAAAACGATTAATCGTCTACACAGCACTTTGTTGACTCCAGTTTGTGCGAAAATATCGATACGATCTTAGACGTAATATAAAGTGAAGTAATTAACATAACATCCACGGGCAAGGCCAGAGCGAACCAAACCCATATTTCTATTAAACACTCGAACAACAGATGCTCGAACGTTAAAAAGACGTTATCGCGATATACATCAAGTATGAATATATGACGCAAATGTGCTATTTAGGGTGCTTGAAGATTGGGCGTTCCGAACGCGCGTTTTCTTTAATAGCGTTTTCATTCCCACCCTTTATATTGGTCCACTGCTAGACCGGGTTTCCTTTCGTACACGTCCAAACCGTTCTAAATCATTTTGACTAGGATCAAATGTACACAAGGTATCGGTGACTGAAGATTATTTCGAAATGTTAGCTGGTTTTAAATTGTGAACTCATTCTATATTAGAAATTATATTTAAGTTATATAATTCAGTCGTTCTTGTGGTTAAAATGCCAGACAAAGTGTATTCTTCTATTATGGATGAACTGAAGTTTCAAGTTCAAATCGTTCACAGTCGGTTGCAACTCGTGACGGCCAAATTGTAACGTTTTCCTGTTCGTATCGAAGTCAAAAATAAATTGCACGAACACAGTTCAGTTCCAGATATGAATACAATCTTCGTGATTCCGTAGAAACGGTCCTACCATTACTAGGAATAATGAACACCAATCCCCATCGACGATATTCAATGCAATTTTTTTTTAAGTTGCGATTAAAACGCCCCACGTGCACACCGCCTAATTGGACAAAACAGTCCGCAATATTAGCGGCGTCCGTGTGAATCATGCTAACGGTCGCGCGTGGCTTGTTTCGCCCCGTCCTCGCGCTGCCCGCAACGCCGGCACCACATGCGACGGCCCGCCCGCCCGCCGGCGAAGATATTCGCGCGCTTTTTTGTTTCGCCTCGCTACGACAGCGACGAGCTCGCACACGACACACGCTCGTGCCGGGCGCGTTTGTGCTGTGCGTTCTAAATTCAAATTGAATAAATCGATCCGATAGAAATTTCAATTCGCTAAGACACCGTGAAACTTTGTGATATTTTTAGTTGTTTTAATGTAAATATTAGGAAGTAAAAATATCACAAAAGATTTGGATGACCATTTCAAAAAATCACAACCTTAATTATTATACATATAATCAAAATTAAATATATGAAAGAATAAGAGAGCTATAGACCATCAACCACGAAAGGCGCATTTTACGATGTAATAAGTGGAAATTGCGGTAAGTTTTAACGCGCCACAGAACGTAGAGTCATTCGATGCCGCGTGGAGTAAACTGCATTTGGCTCAGTTCGAAAGCTTTCGACAGATGGCGCTCGTCGAAAAGCTCAAAACGCCAGCCGCAGCTCTCCTGCGGGCCATTAGTTGTACAAAACGAGACCATCAAAAGCTGCCAGGCTGACGCAACTCATATGTTTACGACGGCAAATTATAATTCACAATATTTTTGGCTCAGATCACCGTTTTCGGGCACAAACCTTAACCATTCAAACCGCTCGTAATAGGGTTGTAACGCACTTCGGGACGTTTGGTATGTATATATGTAGTTTCGTTTCAGGTGCATAAGTAGTTTAGTTAGAATATTGTAAGATAATGAAAGTTTTTTGATAACATTCCATGTAACCGACTGACTTAAGCTTTTCAGAGTGGCCGTATATGACATTTTTTATATTTAAATAATACAATTAAATCGAGCAGTGTGCCAACCCTAGCGCAGGCGCCCTGACCTGAATCCTTAGCCGGCTAAACGCTAACCATTACTATCGGCCATTACATTGTCACCGGTGAGCACTTTTAAAACGACTTTATAAGCCTTTTCTTTTTTTGAATGTAAAGTTACTTCGTAATTTCAAAATATATTATTTTACAAGCGATCATTATTACCTACTTACTACTGACAGGTTTTGCAAAACATATATTTATATAAATCCTTTCATGCGTGCATACAAACAATTTTATATTATCAGCATGTTTATACATACATATAGACAGTATACATATATGAAAGTTCAGATAGCAGAGTCCATTATCGATCTCGAACAATAATAAAAAGACCTACTTAGATGTGGCGGGTAGGTTGTTATTGTAGATTAATTTCAAACAGATGCAATTGAGCTGAAGAAATAGATTTAAACGGTCGGCTAAAGGTCATTGACCGATGCGATTATTGCGTACCTCCTTATCGGCGACTAATTAAATAACATGTATATGCGTATTAATTAGTGACGAGCGAGCGAAACAGTGTCACAGCTGATTACGCAAACATAACATGCAAAAATGCACCTTAATGCGTTTTACATAGAGTTGATATAAAATGAACGGGACGCACAATTAGCGTGCACAGCGTACGCCAGTCAAATGATCGGCCCGAACGGAAGTGAATTTGCAATATTGTTTACTATTTCTATTCCGTTTAGGTTTATACTGGCGTATAATTGTAATATTTCACTTGTAGGTCGTCCTCAATCTAGTAGGTATTAAATAATTATTGTCAATGCCTAAGTATGTTAATGTATGTACCTACTTGCTCATTTATCTATTCAATACTAATAAGAATCTAAAACATTATTTTTACGTACCAGCCCGTGTGTTTTCACGCGTGTGAACTTAATTTTGCTATTTAAGTAGGTTATAAAGTATAACTAACGTAAACAATAAAGGTAAATTCATAATTTATAATTTTTTAAGCCATTTCCAATATACAAAGAGGAAAGGTAAATATTCTCTCATAGGCATTTAGTCCTATATAAGCTCCACCATATTTTAGTTAAAGTCTCATCGAAATTCGTTTGGCCGACGAGATTATCCCGAACGAACCAGACGAACAAAAGTTTTAAAGTTGACCATCAGAAATCCTAATTACTTAACAATCACAGAGACACACTTCAAATTTATTTACATGTGTTAAAAAAGTTGTTGATACTGTAAGGATTAAACCCTAACTATAACACAGAGCATTTAAAAATCGAACGACTAACATTTGGAAGGACTGATGAATGAAAACCTACAACATAGAACGGTTATCCACATCCTTGATACTCATGAGCCTCTGTTGATCATCAATCACTACAATCACCAAATAAAGAGTACTAAAACGATCAACAATCACAAATCGATACGATCATACAGATCGCAAGTATATCCATCATATACATTTACCAGCGTACATCCGGTCACGCGGTCGCCATGTTGACGAAACAAAAATTCGCACTCGACCTTCACGGTAGAGGACGGTGAGGCGGGTGGACGCAGCCGCGAGGACGGCGGAGAGGGCGGCCGGGGGGGGGGGGCGCACATCACGAACTCGCGAAAAACAACTCCTGGCAGGACGAGTGAAGGCGGGCGCGATGTTATTTGGTAATTGATGCGTCTTCAGCGAGGCGAGGCCGCTTAAGACACCGTGTAGTCGACTGGACGGAGACATAGGGAAGCGAGAGTACGTGAACAATTGAAATGTGCCAATGAAATGGAAATGGTGAATATATCATCGTCCAATTAAACCGTTTGGTATTAGAGGAGTATAAAAGCATCGATGAGTTGACTATGAGCAAGGCGATTTATAAACGAAGCTCCTTACGAAACGCAACCATCCACTTTATACAGTATTCATTAAAAATATACAAGACAGTAATGAGTCTAGTGCGGTGTTAAAATTGAAACCAATACAAAGTCCAGATACAGTGGTCAAAAAAAAAATCCTTCCGCCGACGGAATCTTAGAACCGTTAAAACAAGAGGCACGCCATAGTGTCCTTGACTGGTCCAATAGCTGGCTACATACTGAAGCTCCCTGGCGACCTTATCACAATCGAATAGAGTCCAAAACCGATTGGCGATCGCGTTGGATGTTATGTAAACGGATTGTGTCTCGAATTCCTAATCAGTGGGATTGGTCCGTTCTATAAGGCACTTGAATGCTTTAAGTAGATGCGGATTTAGAGTCAGATTTTAATTCAAAGGCTTGGACAATTCAAAGGCAATAAGCGGCAAGGACGAAATTACCGAATACAGAAATATGGAAAACAGATATTACACAAGAGTCTATTTTCAAAATAATTCTCACCATCATGAGCTACTACCGACCTCTGAATACTAACTACGGCTTAGCCCTTCTGACAAGATCATCTGGGTCTAGCAGAAGAACGATAATAAGATTGACGTTTACGATGATAATTATATAATTAAACTCAAGCCTTAAGCTGGCCTTAGTGTTAATTTAGTCTTCGACAGGGAAGATCTTAAAATATTTCGTTGAATAATTATCCACTGTTTGCTGTCATCGAATAAATACCCACAATTCCATTTATGCTTTTATTTCTGAAATGTGTAATACAATTTCTGGAATTCCCAAATGGCAAAACTGGTTTCAGGCAAATTATGACATTATAGCGATTTGAGTAGGCGCTGTCTGGACCAGGAATTCAATAAATATGTATTCCAAATATGAACGAGTTTATGAAAAATAAATTTAAGTGAAGTAGCAGAGTGCATTTTAAAGAATAATTAATGACCTGCAGTGCAACTAATTACATAGTGCAGTAACAGTAATTTGACTCGCATTCACTAAAGTCAATTGAGATTTAATAAAAAGTGTAGTTTTTCATTCCAATGCAGAAAGTAAAAAAAAAAATCTGAATAAAACGATAGTGCGTGTAATTCGAAGCTTCCCAAAATCAGACGTTGCTGAAAATTCTATACATGTAATTTTAAAACTCAAGTCAACAACCTAACTGAATACTGAAGGTACGTCTTGATGAAGGAAGCTCGAAAAACAAAAACATCAACAAACGACAGAGACAGATGGACGCGGAGTAGATAGGGAAAAAAAAGACGGCGAGAGGGCAGCCAACCTCCGACCCCGGTTTCTAAACGCGGCGACAATGACCGATGTTGTAACGGTACGGGATGTTCCACGGTGCCCCAGGTACATGAGACAAGCGGGGGTATCCTTCGAGAAATACATTTCAAATTCAAATTGTTTTATTCATTACTAGCTTTTCGCGCGCGTTCAATTCGGAGTAAAACAATTCCCCTTTCCCTGTACCGTGAAAATTTCCTGCTATCATGGGAATATCTAAATTCATACACTACATTTGAAGCAAGCAAATGATAACAAAACTTCCATAATATATGATGATCGCAGCAATCAGCAATTCTAAGTCCAAATAAACAAGCGATAAAGGAATGAAATATTGTTTTGTTTATAAACTCGAGTCAAGTCGCCAAGGACACACGAATACATAATACGGCATTAGTAAACCCGCTTTCTCTTTAATATGTAAATGTGAATGTGATAAAACGGTAATAGGGTCTTGTTATCGGTCCGATGTTTGGTGCGGGTAGTGAACATATACCATAAATATACGTTCAATCGGGTGATTGGGAAATAAACGCCGAATTACACGACACCCCGTGAGTAACGACTTAGAACGCCACCGAAAACGTGTTCAAGATATAATGGATGATTGAATATGAAACTATTCCATCGAAACATCCAGAACTCGCAACTTAAGATACATGTAAACACCTACTTAGTACCTCAGTTTTAAAACTATCGGATCGAACTTTCAAGTTATGGATGTAGACATCGTCATTGAAATCATCAATGAGTATGCTATCGATTTTAATGATGCAATGACAAATAAAGGCAGATAAGAAAACTCAATATATTGACAATACCACAATATTGTTAAACAAAATTTAAAATAAGCTCAATGTGTTACCGTCGAAAAAAGAAACATAAGTCCGACTACATCGTCAACAAAATAATGAAAGTTATACGCGTACTTAGGTTCAATCATCCCAGTCACTGGGATCCATTAAATGTTGGGCCTCCTCAAAAAAGCTCAAGGCACACCGAAACCTATCTTACTGTGCCAAAAAAATTAAGCAAGATTCTGGTGATGACGCTTTAATTAATTTGATAGTGAAAGATTTACAGCCTCTTCAAATAGTGGAAAAGTCAGGCTTCAAAGAATACTCGAAAGTATGCTGATTATCTGCTACCGCACAGAAAATAATTAGCTTTGATGGTAGATGGAAAATATAAATTGTGTGAAAAAATATAAATTGCGATTGTGATTTCAGTGAGTGAGTTCAACCCGGGTTACATAAATTTTGACTCGGATTAAATCGAGTTTTATTTTTTCCTAGTTGGCACATCACTAGTTTTACATAAGGTTGGACGTAAACTTTTCATAAAATTTCCAATACCAGTATAAGTAAATGTAAGTACATGCTAACTAACTGAAAAGTGCACCTTTGCCCAAAACAGCATAGTTAGCTTTCGGTTCAAATTTTACTATAGCGTTTCATGTGAAATCATGGTATTATACGACGCTTGTGTAAACTCGCTTACCTTATCGGTCGCGACATCGCTACGATTTATGTAAAAACTCTAGTATTATTACTAGTATTAATACCAACTCTAGTATTCATACCAACTTACCTGAAAATAGCAATGTGAACAATTATAGGTACTTGTCAGGGACAAAAGAATTTAAACAATTAAAATTGGATCAGTAGTTCGTAAAACCGACAAAGACAAAGATTTTGAAAGTTTAATCACTGAATATCACCCATAATGAATTTATTACTGTTATATAACTAAACATATTTCTAGAGTAGGTATGCTCTAAAACAACGAACAGTTATTTGACGTATTTAAATGTATCTTTACAAAATTCCACGAAGATAATGCAAACGTAACTATGTATATTGATAAGCTGTATATAGGCTGTTCCGTCTAAATAATGATAATACATTCATATGCATATCTTGGAGACGAGCATGAAAAGTGTAATGTCAGTCGCAGAGTCGTTATGAATTCACTTCGCGTCACTGAAGATACGCAGAAAATGGAAGCAGTTCGTAGTAAGCGTAGTGGTATTATGTCATCATACGCGATACGACGTGTAGCTTGGAAATAATATTAATTTTAATTCAGTTCCATTCAAAGACAATACAGCATCAGTTATAGATTATATTGATATGATGAACGCAAGAGATTTGTATAGCAAGATTTATTGTATAGTATGAGAACATGCGATTTTACATCGAAAAATCCTCTTTAATGTGCAAATTTCACATTCTATCTTGAAACAACGCTATGCCAAGGGGACGAGTTGCTGAATGAGCCCTGCAAAATGTCTACAGAATGGAAATTTTCTTCCTAAAGAGCAACATCTACGAGTAATAAGCTACCGCTTGCATGAGACGGCAAGCCAGCTATGCATTATACGGCTCATAATGAAAAGCCTTTAACAAACTATGCGCCTCGGTGCATAAAGCCCCGCTGCTAAAAGCGCTGCAATAACTTTATGAACTTTCCTTTTGCGAGAATATTCATCGAGCCACAGTAGGTTCTTGGCTTTTGCATAGTTTCAGTTTTGGTATTTTGATTAGATAGACATTTTGTAATTTAGTCTCCAACACGTTTCGAACGCCATTAACGGTCGTTCGATGTCAATATTTACAAGACATTCACTGGATTCATTGGAGTGCGAGAGCAACTACATAGCAGCGTCGAATACACGAACAAAAAGACCGATCGGATATGAAAGTTAAGCATGAAACGAGCCATCAATCACCACATTGGCGCCAACATTGGACGTGTCGCCCGCGCGAGTGACAGCGAGAGGCGCGGGGCGGACGTAACGCGCGGCGTGCACAATGCACGCAATGAGATTAGCACGCAAAGCTGTACCTGCTGACTGAAGTGTGACGTCATCGTTACTTGCGAACGACCAGCAATCAACCGTCCGGGACTAGAGATGGGAAGCATTTTAGCACACACATTGACAAAGAACACGTGACTAGCAGATTTTCTCATTAGATCTTGTGAAGATTAAGGCCGATCTCGTTTAGGTAGCAATTTCCATTTCAAGCACAACACCATGCGAGTAACACTTCAGTGTAAATCATGAATCGGATTTACACTCTTAATAAAAATGGAGGTTGGACAATTTCAAACAACATTGATATCGAATGAGGATATATTGATAACACATGTTCGGTAGCACTGAAAGAGCCAGCAGGTGATCATAGAAGAACTGGCAATGTGATGAATTCAAGCAACAATTCTGACATGGACACAGATAATAAAATACATAAAGGGACTGACAGCGGCGTACAATAGCGGTATCGTTAACGCAATCAGAGTAACCACATACACAAATAGCTTAAGGCGTAATCTATTAGCAAACCGGAGAGATACAAATGATTCGAGACATATCTCACTGTTAGTAATTGTCCAAATAGCGATGAATCAATGCCCACCATATTCGTCTTGGCAAACAGAAAATTCTATATTCTGTTTCCATTTGGGATTTACTAAAATATTTTTTTGTGTAAACGTTTTTAACATTATTTCTTTAGGATATTATTTCCATACGCCGTTTCCATATTATACCATCAAGCCAAGTCCCTAACGGTATAGGCAGAACGTACCGAATGCCAAATATCTATCCTTACAAACCTGACGTGCTTAGTCTACATTCGGCACTCTCTTGCATACCGGTTTCATGGGTTCTTTACTCTCCCGTCAGCCAACATCTGACCTTGGTTAATATGTGGTGCATTATTTATATCATCACAATATCTTGTTGTCCACTTTTCGCCCGTCGAAAAACTGCTAGAACTTTCCATCGGTTAGGAAATGGATAGAAGAAACCAGGTGTTGAATGTCTAACTACTCAGTAATAGGTTTGTGTAACGACTCCTCGTACGTAGTACGCATCCACATGTTTTTCTGATCCATGCGAACAATTAGAACAATGGCATCGTACACGTAATGCTGTAAGCAGCGACATAACACCTAATCATGCAGACAAAGAGCAATCTATGTAATATCCGTACTTGGATATAGCTCATCTCCTGCCGGAATGTCGGGAAAATCATACTGAAATAATTCGGATAGAAAGATATTTTATAAAGAAAGAGAGGCAGATATAAAGAAAGAGAGAGCGTACTTCTCGTTTACTAGAATCAATATCATCATCTTCAACATTTGCCTATTCATAGTTGGAAATACTCATTGTCTAAAGAACGTCATCATGTCCTATCTTCTGCTACACTAACTGAACTATTCTCTGATACTTTCCTGTTTGCTACTACAACATTTGATTTAGAACCAAAAGTACACACAACACTATCGCGTTGTGACATCGGGGAAGCTGAGAAATTACATAAAATGTGATGTTTTAACTTATCTCTGAGCATCGCTCGCGCTTAATAGGATAGGTGTTCTTCTCACGGAACCAAACTACATACTTAATGGCGTTAGTTTTCTCTCTGCAATATATCATTCAGTATTGTATTATCTTTGTATAAGATCTCACCGGAGTACTTTTTCTCTTATCGACAGAGCTTTAGCAATCGAGACGTTTACGAGCCCGGGGGCGCCAAAATACTTATTTATCGAGGCGTTCGTGTCGAAACTGAGATTTGGCAACGAAAGCGGCAACAACGAACCATTGGAGTTTTTAAAATTGGAATCAGAAAAAGTTGTTTTTTTTTTTAAATTGGAATCGAACACAGTATCCAGCGTTTATGACGCGTCAATGTGTCACTGTAAATTACCGGCGACCGTAAGTAACTGTAATTGTGTCATTTGTGATATTACGATACTAAAATTGTGACAGACGGAGATGAATATTTCAGAGCTAATGTGGCACTAATCGTCATAGTACTCAGATTACGATATCACGTCATAACAGCAATAGAATCGCGACAGAAGATACGAAATACAGGCATCAAGCCAATCGAGTTCCTTACACCCAAAGATCAACATTAGTCAGTCCAACCGTAAGACCTCAGCCCCAGAAAGGCGTTCCAATTTTTCCACCGTGTAAAGAACATCTGATATGACAATCGCTGGATAATTAACCGGCCGATCGCGTCGAGCACGGGCACCGTTACATCACACGACCGGAACGTGTCCTGCGCGACCAGATGGCATTAAGTCGACCCACTTCGCGAAGGTCCGACCGGCCCCGCTGCCCATATACGGCGGCGCAGGGTTGCGCAAGCGGTGCGCGATTCTATGTGAACCGTGCCCGTGCAATGAGTCGACCCTTTTTGCGCTTGCACCGAAATGCAATCGCCGAATTTTTCCATCGTAACGGACCGCTTATTGCCAAAACGGATAGACCGTTAGACAATTTATATATAAGAGAGGAACGGAAAATAATAATGGTTTTGGGTAATTTAATCTGAACAGTCATTGTTAAGGCCATAAAAGGAAATCTGTATCAAGCTTACCTCCTGTAGACATATTTAATAAAAATAGACGAAAGACATATCATTAGAAATAACAAAGACAAGTAATGGCAAAGATTTTCAACAACGCCACAAATATAATATAGACAAATGGTACTTTTTCTACGATTGTACTTTGGTATATAATGAAAACTGCATACGTTATTTATTGGACGAAAAATGATTTGGTGCAAATGCAAAAGAATATTTTCCTATTAGAATATTCACTGTCTTTAATTATCTTCAGTAATTTAGAGGTGGAAGCACACAATCAAGGCGATGTTCAGTGTTCAACTTAAGACCGCCTGAGTCAACAGATCTTTGATTGAATCCAGTCATGAATATAGTCTCATTCGAATCGATTATGGATGTGAGCTTACGTGTACAAAGTTCATTGAATGCTCTCAATCATTATACTCACATTTCTTCAGCATTATCTATGTACACCGTTATTATTAAATTAACTGTTACAAGTGTCCAGAATATTTCTGTATCCTTAACCGATACAAATCTTACAATAGAAATCATAAGATTACATTTTGACGAATCTTACAAGTATTAAAACCATATGGTCATATTCAAACGGTACAACGACAGCATTTGCGTTGCATTAATCGTTCAATTCGATATCTGTGTTAAATTAATACGGAGACAAAATTGCAACGATTGAAACTCAGTCCGAACACCGTGCCACGTCGGTCCGATTTTGGGCAACAAACGTGTTTAAATCCGACCAAAAGAGACCTCAATATGAACGCTGATTGCGCACCGGACCGTTTACAGTTAATAAATGCCACACACCATCTGTACGAGGCGCCGTCTCCAAAGTGAAGGCACGGTGTTCCAAAAGTTGAGGAAACAGCGTGCCAGAGTTTCCACGGCACACGCGAATATACCGCGTCCAATGTCCAAACAAAATCACACGAGGAAACCTGAAACGAGAACGAATGCGTACGCAGCTGTAGTCGCGATGAAACATATGGCGGCTAAAACACAACCATATACGCCACGCGACATATACGGCGGGTCGCGCTGATAGATTGTTTGACGGATTTGGTTCGTATCGTACGGCGACAACTTTTTATATGTGACAATAGCGTGAAAACGTGGATTAATGACCGCCGCTCTCGGCGGGCTGTCCGAATGGATTATACCGAGTAACGTCAAGACTTGGGACTGGCGTTTGATGGATTATTACTTGACGAGGTCGAATCTTTCAAGGAACGCGATGAAACTATCTATACAGTAAACGAAAAAACGATATAGATCCGAGTGTAAAAGCTTTTAGAAGCTCTCAAAGCAGCAGTAGCTGTTCTGATACCAAGTCAAGTGCAATAACACATGAACGCCGCAACGCGTGTAAGTAATCCACATCACCATATTTAGAAAACCTTGACAACAGGATGAGTACGAACGACGAATGCGACTATAGAGTTTCGCTCCAATCGAGCGGGAAGCATTGTAGCGACGTCAAAACACTTAAGGAACACAAAGGATCCTTGTATCGCGTTTCAAACGTAATAAAACGTTTAATTAACTATGAAAAATATTGCCAGGCGAAGACAAGAGCTGATTATACTGAAGTGCTCTTCAAAACGGGCGCGTGGCGAGCATACGAATATGATCCCTGCGCGCCATGAAATATGGAGGTGAATTGGGCGCGGCGTAAGGTGACGTCGGACGGTTCAAGATACCGGAGAGCGTGTGCTTTGTTGTTCGCCCCCCGCGTCGGTGCATCATTTGCATTATGGTAAAACATTCGCCGCAAATGAAATTCTTGTGTCGTTGACACGAAATGGACAACTCCTTATAATCCCTTCAAGATATAGGTAAGATTTTGCTAAATTCTTTTAAAATGGCATTCCCTTTATCGTATTAAATTCCAGACAACGGTTGTCGTTTGTAACAGAACTTACAACATTTATTAAGGAAGAGGAAACCAAATAGTAAGACAAATTTGGTGTTGAAGTGCTCCACAGTGTTTTCTAAGGCGCATAAAGACTGTCAGCAATTGGTCAGCTTGATATTTATTTCAATGACTTACACGTTCACCAGCACATTCAAAGAAACATTTGTAGCGGAAATAGTAAAACTGTATCTTTAAGTAGCGACATATTGCAACTCACAAATTAACGTCGACATTAATCCGATCATACCAAATCTAAATTAACAACTTATCACGCTGCGTCTGTCATAGCTATCAATGGTGCGAAGTTAGTTATTGCTTACGACATATTACTCGAGACAGAAGTCGATAAATTACCAGGAATAGATAAACAAGATCGTCATTTATAGGCAGCGAATTCTGATCCCATTAGCCATGGATAAATGAGACAGACATAGATTTTAGACGATAAGTGACCAACGACAGAACGAGTGATTGTTGTTTAACCAGTTCTATATTCAATTTTAATAATAATCATACAATAATATTGTCCCAAAAAGGCCTATCGAAGGAACGAACGGTTACATGAAAAAGCTATTGTAAGACATAAGGACCTTGAACAATATAAAGATAAATTTTATTTAACGATGTATATAAAATCAAGAAAATTGGGTTACGTTCGTCGGCCGATTGTGGAATTTTATATAAGCGTTATACGCTGTATATCTCGAACGAGAATTCGATTAAGGTAACAAGCGTGGCTAATTGCTTTTAAATTTATGCCAGGTGTAAATTTTCAGAATTAATTTTAAATATCAGTATTAATAGGTATGTGTCGTGGTGCCATTACGAAAATCTTGCTTACGTCCTATATTTATATTATGTTCATGGAAGTATAGAGTGATGAAATATTTCCAGATTTTTTTAACAGTAAAAAATCTATAATAATTCATATAAGAATCAAACGTAGCGCAAATAGTTGATACTGTACATTTTCTACTTCACATAGTTTTACAACGAACGAAAGAAGCAAAATGACTATTAAATTAAACAAATTAAAAAAAAAACATTCAACTCCAATAGAACAATGTCTCGTATTAATAATATACAAGAAACTGTAGCATTCTAAGAAAGTATGGACAAATATGACCACGATATAAACGTACGTAAATTGGCAAGTGATCAGTTTAAGTGCGAAGCAATAAAGCGCGCGGGCCATCAAAATGGAAAGTAAAGCCTCGGGTCTAGACGGCGTAAAACCAAATGTGTCAGGGACGCCGGATAACTGCATAACAACACGTCTCCTATCGCCAAGAGAGAAAGATAACGCGAAAGTACTCTCCTATCGAAACGCCTTCTGCTGCGCTAATAGCGGCGGTGAATTTTGAAAAAAAAAGCTCCGCAACTCAAATGTCGCACAGTTAATGAACAGGTCACAACTATAACTATATTTAAAAAAACTTTAAGGAGCAATTTGACATGCAACAGTGAAGATTACCGTTTGAGTTTAAGAGTAATCGAGTTTGAAATATAAAAGTCTAATGTACTAGTAATTAAAACTTGAAGAGAGAAAACTTTGAGAGAGAAAAGGATTATAATACAATATGTCAAAAGGCACAATGTTGGGTTCCATTGTCCATTTTTTATAATTCCATGGAAAAAGAAATGAGAAATCTCTGCGAGTGCAATTAAAAGCAACGGCAGAAATGTATTCAACGAAGTGCTTCAAAAAGTAATTTACGGTATACGTAACTAGGACTCCACAGACGCCATCCTAGCGAACGACTCCGCTTGCATCAGTAATCCTATTCATACACGAAGCCAACACACTTAATACGATTCTGTATCGATAACAATCAATATGCATCCAGCCTTGATGGATGGAGATATTAACGCAGTAATCATTAAGGGTATTACCGAATGAGAGATACGTATCACGTCGTAACAATACATACATAATATATAACCATCATGCCAGGTAGCTAACAGGGTTGGCAGAGAGCATCGAGTGCCAAATTACTCTGTCCTTACAAACCTGACGTGCTTCATCCACATTCATCACTCTCTGTCATAACAATAAAAATATTTTTATCGATGACATTTGGCACTCGGTGCTTTCTGCCTACCACGTTAGGTACCTGGCGTGGTCGTTATGTACGTATATTTAATTGGAATTGGCTTTCGATATATGAATGCATGGTAAAGCGACGTTTGTACAACAATGGATGTTGTATAATGTAGAAAAACACCTATTACATCAGCACGGGTGTATACGGGTGATTCTCTGTAAACTCGTAATTGGCTGTCCCGACTGATTTTTTCAAAAAGTAATTTAATTATTTAAAAAGAAG
>DWQT01000652.1:0-20771 GCA_018244895.1 Myscelus amystis hages | reverse complement strand
AATAACTCATATTTATAATAATTTAGTTAATTTTTTATCTACTGATTTAACTAATAATAAATGAGAAAATGCTTGAAAAAAATACATTGACAAAAATAATAATAATTTCAACCCTTTTCTAAATATTATTTTTTAAATATTATTTATTTATTGTTATTTATTATTGAAATTATTCAAAATAAGTTTTAATATTTTATATATTATTTTAATAGGAGTATATATATTATAATGCGTAAAATTTTTCTTTCATTTTGTTCTATATTATTATTAATAATAATGTTATTGCCTATTTTTGCTTGCAATAATCAATTTAATGATCAAAATATTTATCGAATAACCATTGTAACTGATGGTCATACTATTAAAGATGCTTCTTTTAATGAATCATCATATATTGCTGCTCTTAATTTTAAAAAAGAATTTGAAAATTGAACAAAAAGTAATTATGTTTGTTCTAAATTTAAAAATCAAAAAGTAGAAATTTTTTGAGATAATCCTCAATTTACAACTACTGATAGTTTGATAACATCATATAGCAAAGCTGTTTTTATAAAAAGTAAGGTAATAATTGCTTCAGGATTTTTACATCATAATGCTTTAGTTAAAGCACAAAATACTATTTTAAAACATAAAGTTAAATTTATTTTTATAGATGGTGATACTCCTAATTCAGAAGTACCAAAATCAAATAAAAAATTAGCCGGATTACTTTATAAAGCAGAACAATCAGGATTTTTAGCAGGCTTAGCAGGCGCGATATGATTAACTGCCAATTCTGATCAATATGGTGGATTTGATAATTTAAAAATGTCAACTTATGGCGGGCTTGATATTCCTTCAGTTACTAATTATATGTATGGTTATTATTGAGCTATACAATTTTTTAATAATAAACATAAAGATAAAAAATTTCAAAATAAATTTAATTCTTGAATTAAAATTTTAAATTCAAATTTCAAACAAAATATATTACCTAATATTAAATTTATATTTTCGGGAAATCAGTTTAGTGGTGATTTTATTCAAGGTTCAAAAAATTCACAAGCAATAAATGATGATCTTATTAGAAAAAAAACAAATATTATTTTTCCTGTATCAGGTCCACAAGCTGAAGATACTTTAGCAGCATTAAAAAAATATACTAAAGGTAAAATTATTGGTGTTGATACAAATCAACAACTTCAATATCCCCAATTTGCAGATAAATTTATTACTTCTGCTGAAAAATATTTAATCAATTCAATTCAATTTATGTTATGAAAATCAATTGGTCGAAATAATAATACTCCAGAATATTCAAATGATCCAGCGGCTGATCAAATATTTATTGATGATGCCCCATATAGAGGTAGTCCTGATTTTATAGGAATATCACCAAATAAAGCTATAAAAAATGGTAATAAAGATATTTACACGCCCTTGATGAAAGAAACTAAAATTTTGTTAGATAAAGTTTCTACTGGTTGACAAAAAGTATTAATTTTAAAAAAAAATTATTGAATTAATGGAATTAAAAAAAAATATGATCCATTTAGATAATAATTGAAAGGTATAATAATAAAAAATGAAATTCAAAAATACTAAAAATAATTCAAAATTTGCTGTTGAAATGGAATCCATTACTAAAATTTTTGGAGATAATAATATTGCTAATAATAATATTTCTATTAAAATTAAAAAAGGTACAATTCATGCTTTAGTTGGTGAAAATGGCGCTGGTAAATCTACATTAATGTCAATTTTATTTGGTTTATATAAACCAACAAAAGGTATTATTAAAATTTATAATGAAGAAGTTTTAATATCAGGACCAATGAAATCAGCTGAATTAGGAATTGGAATGGTGCATCAACATTTTAAGTTAATTCATAATTTTACTATTTTACAAAATATTATTTTAGGTATTGAACCAGTTTATAAATGACAGCTTATTAATTATAAAAAAGCCAAATTAAAAATTCTAAAAATTTCAGAAAAATATAAATTAAATATTAAATTGAATTTAAAAATAGAAAATGCTAGTATTGGCATGCAGCAACGTGTTGAAATTTTAAAGGTACTTTATAGAGGCGCTAGTATAATTGTACTTGATGAACCAACAGCCGTTTTAACACAACAAGAAATTAATAGTTTATTAGAAATTATTAAAGAGCTTAAAAATAGCGGAAAAACAATTATTTTTATTAGTCATAAGCTAGAAGAAGTACAAAAAATTGCCGATAACATTACAATAATTCGTTCAGGAAAGGTTATTCAAACTTTTAAATCTAAAAATAAAACAAAAAAAGAAATTATTAATTTAATGATTGGAAGAGATTTAGTTAATATTAAAAATAAATTTAATATTATTTTAGGACAGCAGGTATTATTAAAAATTTCAAATTTATTTGTTTATAAAATTGGTAATAAAAAATCAATAATAGGTCTTTCTGATTTTAATTTAGAAATTAGATCAGGAGAAATAGTTGCTATTGCTGGTATTGAAGGAAATGGGCAAAATGAATTAATTTCAGTAATTACTGGCTTAATTAAACCAATAAAAGGTAATATTTTTTTTTGCAATAAAAATATGAAAAATAGTTCAATTAAAAATTTATATAAAAATGGATTAAGTCATATTCCTGAAGATCGTCATAAATATGGGCTTGTATTAGAATATAATGTTATTAATAATATAGTTTTACAAAATATTTCCGATTTTCCTTTTTCAAAATATGGTTTAATTTATAATAATAATATTAAATTTTATTCACAAAAAATTATAAATAATTATAATATTATTGGTAGTAAACATGGTTTAGCTTTGGCTGGAAATTTATCAGGAGGTAATCAACAAAAAATAGTTTTGGGTAGAGAATTAACAAGAAATCATAAAATTTTAGTTGTTGCCCAACCCACACGTGGCTTAGATATTGGTGCTATTGAATATATTCATAATCGCATTCTTCAAGAAAAAAATAAAGGGAACGCAGTATTATTGGTTTCTTATGAATTATCAGAAATTATATCATTAGCAGATCAAATTGTTGTTTTATATAATGGAAAAATTATTGGTAATATTAATGCTAAAAAAGTTGATCGTAAAATTTTAGGATTAATGATGGCAGGGGTAAAAAATGATAATCAAAAAAATAAATAAAAATATATGGTTTATAAAAAGAAAAATTTATTTATATATTTGTTCTAAAGAAATGAATAGTAATTTTATTAAGTTTAAGGGTTCGATTTTTGCTATTATTTTTGGATTAGTTATTGCTTCTTTTGTTATAATTAATTCAAAACAAAATGTTTTTACTTATTTTTATTTATTATTTACATATGCTTTTACAAGTTGACCGATAAATAATTGAGATAATACTTTAGTTTGATGAACAATTTATATTTTGGCTGGATTATCTTTAATAATTTCTTTTTATTCTGGAATGTTTAACATTGGAATTGCCGGTCAAATGTTAGCATCAGGATCTGTAACAATTATTATTGGTATTAGATATGATTTATCACAACCAGTTGCTATAATTTGTTCTCTTTTTTCTGGGATTTTAGTTTCAATTTTAGTTTCTTTAATTATAGTTTTATTAAAAGTTTTTTTTAATGTTCATGAAGTAGTTACTTCTATATTATTAAATTGAACTATTTGATATTTAATAAAATGAATATTTAAAATTAATAAAGATTTATATGATTCTAATCATGGAACATCATCAATTATTCATAGTGGTGTAAATATGAATATTTTGGGTTATGATTTTATATTACCATTAATAATTGCAGTTATTTCTATAATAATAGTTTGATTTTTGTTAAAAAAAACAACTTTAGGTTATAAAATTCGAACAGTTGGTTTAAACCCATTTGCAGCTATTTATAGTGGTATCAATAATAAAATTTATTATATAATTTCATTTGTAATTTCAGGTGTATTTGCTGGAATTATGTCTGTTATTTATTATATTACAAAAAACCCTTCAATTAGTTTTTTAAATGACGATTTGCCAACTATTGGTTTTGATAGTATAGCGGTTGCATTAGTTGGTCATATGAATCCAATAGGAATTGTTGGTTCTTCATTTGTATGGAGTTTAATTAAAAGCGGGGGTTCAATTGGTTCAGTTTTATCGCTACCAACAGCAATTGGTGATATTATTTTTGGTATTATTATTTATGCATCTGCTTGTTCGATTTTGTTATCTAATTTACAACCTATAAAATTTTTAATTCGTTATTTTAATATTTTTTTTAATAAAGAAAAAAGACAAATTACTAATAATTTTATTTGAAATATTTATAATTATTTTATTAAAAATTTTAAAATAATTATAAAATATAATAAAATAAATTTAGATTTAATGAAAAATAAAAATGTAAAAATAAATCAATTAAATTTTAAATATAAAAAAGAAATAAAAAACAATCATTTTAAGTTTAAAAAACAAAAACTTATAATTTTTCAACAACAAATTAATAATATAAATTTAAAGAAAAATTATTTTTTAAATTTGATAAGAATCATAATAGTTAAAAAAAATAATAAAGAATATAAAAATATTTTAAGAGAGTATAAATTAAAAATTAACAATTTAAAGCAAAATTTTTATAAAGAAATTAATAAAATTAATAATAATGTTGATTTTAATTTAAAATTATTAAATAAAAATAAAAAAAATGAATTTTGTTTTAATTGAGGGCAATTTTTTAATGAAATTAAATTTTTAAATAATTATATATATGAACAATATAATAATATTTGAAAAAAAGGAAAAATTGCTAATTGAATTATTTATCAAAAAAAAATAAAAATGATTTATGATAAAAATTTTAATTTATATATTAATGAAAAAATGAAATTTAAAAATAATATTTATAATTATAAACAAAATTTAATTAAAAAAATATTTTTCTTGAATAAGCAAAAACAAAAAATAAAAAAGATATTCTTAAAAAAAATAAAAATTAATATTTATCAAAAAAACAATAATTCGAAAAAAAAATTAATTAATAAATTAAATTTATTGAAATATTTAAAAATTAAAATTTTATTTTTTTCGAAAGAATTTAAAAATTATAAAAAAGAAAAAAACATCAAAATTATTAATATTAATAAAAATATTAATATTTTAAATAATAAAATTAAAGAAAAAATAAAACTTGAAAAAAATAATTTAAATAATAAAATTAATAATATATTTTTAAATGAAAAAAAAAGTATTTTAAAGTTAAAATAAAAAAAAGGATGGAATAAAAAAATGGAATTCTTAAAACTAATTTTCGAAAATTCTAGTTTAATTTTTGTTGTTTTAGTATTTGGAGCTTTATCTGGATTAATTTCTGAACGCGCTGGTGTTATAAATATTGGTATTGAAGGGATTATGACAATTGGTGCTCTTGCTTTTTCTTCATTTGGAAAAAATATAGGCATTGCTTTAGGCAATTGATCTCAAATATTATCTTTATTGATAAGTGGTTTGGCAGGAATGGGATTTATTTTATTTCATGCTTTTTCTTCAATAACCTTAAGGTCTAATCAAATTATTTCTGGTATTTCAATTAATATTTTAGCTTCAGCAATAGCCATTTTTGTTGTTCAATTACCTAATAATAATGGTTTTATTTCTTTAACAAATATTTATTATTTACCAAAAATCGGAAATAATGATTTTTTTAATTTATATTTATTTTTAGCAATTATTATTTTAATTTTTTTTTCTATTTTTTTAAAATTTACCAAATGAGGATTACATCTTCTTGCGACTGGCGAAAACGCTAATGCTGCTGATGCTGTAGGAATTAATGTTATTAAACAAAGATATATTGCTTTATTAATGTCTGGTTTTTTAGCTGGTATTGCTGGTGCTATTTTTTCGATGTATGCGAGTCAAACCTTTCGTGGAACGGTAAATGGAAATGGATTTATTTCTTTGGCTATTTTAATTTTTGGACAATGAAAAATTTCTTTAATTATAATTGGTGCAGCTTTATTTTCTCTTGTTGAAACAATAGGTACTAGAATTATTTTTTTTTCAAATATTCCTTCTTGAATATCAAATAATTCTGATATATGAAATATATTACCTTTTATTTCTTCTTTATTAGTTTTAGTTTTTACATCTAAGTGAAGCAAAACACCTAAATCATTAGGAATTATTTTTAATAAATCCAAAAAATAAAATTAGTCTAGTCTAAATAAATAAAAAAATTTAAAAAGATAAATTTAAAATTATCATTTTATTTTTTTATATATACTAAAATAATAATATTGTTTATTAACTAATAATATATTATAATAATTTAAATCTTAAGAAAAGGAGATTATATGAATAATAATAAAAATAATATTCCAACTCCGCATATTAATGCTTCTTATAATCAAATTGCAAAATTAGTAATTATGCCTGGCGACCCATTACGTGCTAAATTTATTGCGGATAATTTTTTACAAGAAATTTTACAAGTTAATAATATTCGTAATATGTTAATGTTTACTGGAAAATATAAAAATTATGATATAACCGTTGCTGCTAGTGGTATGGGTATGCCTTCAATTGGTATATATTCTTATGAGTTATTTAATTTTTACAATGTTGAATGTATTATTCGCATTGGTAGTGCTTGTTCATATAAAAAAAATATTAAAATTTATGATATTATTAATGTTACTAAAGCTTATAGTGAATCTACTTTTGCAAGATGTTTTTCAAATATTTGTGAAAATCAAATTGAAGCTATTGGCAATATTAGTAATATTATTAACGAGGTAGTAAAAAAAATCAACAAAAAATCTTATTTTTTAAAAAATCAAAATTGTTTATATACATTTGATAAAAAAATAAAACTCAAATCTGGTTTAATTCATTCTAGTGATGTATTTTATTCTTTTAATAATAATTTTAAAAATAATAAATTAATAAATAAATGTTTAGCTGTTGAAATGGAATCCTTTGCTTTATTTGCTAATGCCAAGTTTTTAAAAAAAAATGCTGCTTGTTTATTAACAATTTCTGATTCTTTAATTACAGGTGAATCTATTTCATCTAAACTACGTGAAACTAGTTTCAAAAAAATGATTATTTTATCTTTAGAATCAGCAATTTCTTATTATAAAAAAAATCTAATTAATTATGATAATCTTAGCAATAGAAACTAGTTGTGATGAAACTAGCGTTGCTATTATTCAAAATAAAAGAGTTTTAAGCAATATCGTTTCTTCACAAATTAAAATACATCAAAAATTTGGTGGTGTTGTGCCAGAATTAGCAGCACGAGCGCATAGCGAAAATATAATTTATGTTTTAAAAAAAGCAATTAAAAAATCTAAAATTTCAATAATAAATATTGATTTTGTAGCTTATACTAGTAATCCTGGTCTTGCAAGTTGTTTATACATAGGTAAAATAGTAGCACAAACTATCTCTATTTTTTTAGAAAAACCTTTAATTCCATGTAATCATTTATATGGACATTTATATTCTTCTTTAATTGAAAATAAATGAATATTTCCTGTATTAGCTTTATTAGTAAGCGGTGGCCATACACAATTATTATTTGCACAAAAACATTTAAATTTTAAAATTATTGGTCAAACATTAGATGATTCTGTTGGTGAATGTTATGATAAAGTCGCAAGAATGCTTGGTTTAAAATATCCTGGCGGTCCTGAAATTGAAAAATATGCCAAATTTGGAAACCCTATTTATAAATTACCACTTCCAAAAAATGATAATAGTTTAAATTTTAGTTTTAGTGGATTAAAATCAGCTTGTGCTATGTTTTTAACTAAAGAAAAATCAAAAATAAAATTAGTTAATTTTGCTAGTTCTTTTCAAAAAACAATTATTAAAATTTTAATTAATAAAATTGAATTAGCTATAATAAAACATAATCCTAAAACTTTAGTTTTAGCTGGAGGTGTTAGTGCTAATCAAGAATTAAGATTTTCTGTATCAAATTTAAAAAATAAATATTTAAATTTAAAAATAGTTTTTTCTAAATTAGAATATTGTACTGATAATGCAGCAATGATTGGTATACTTGCAAGTTATCAAATTAATAAAAAATAATGAAAGGAGATTTTTGTGATTTTTGGTATTATTGGTGAATCTGGTGTTGGTAAAACAACAGCTGCATCTTTTTTTAAAAAAAAGGGATTTTATGTTATTTTTGTTGATAAAATTGTTAAATATATTTATACATTGAAATCAGTAAAACAAAAAATAATTAAAGAATTTAATGATTTTATTATTGATGATAAAATAATTGATAAAAAAAAACTAAGATTTGAAGTTTTTCGAAATCCATTTCTTTTGTGTAAATTAGAAAATATTATTTGGCCAGTAATGACAAAAATAGTTAAAAAAGAAATTATTAAAAATAAAAACAAAACAATTTTTCTTGATTGTGCAGTATTATTTAATTCAAATTTAAATTTATTAGTTGATAAAATTATTTTAATTAAAGCAAATCAAAATAAAAAAATCAATAGAATAAAATTACGTGATAATTTAAATGATTTAGAAGCTTTATCATTATTAAATTATCAAAAAAATAATTTAATTTTAAATAAAAATATTAATTTTTTGATTGAAAATAATGATTCTATTCAAGATTTTTTTCTTAAATTACAAATTTTAAATAAAAATATCATTAATAAATTCAAAAATAAATAAAAAATAATTATGTTAAACAAAATTATATTATTAATTTTTTGTTTAATATAGTATAAAATAAAAATAATTCTAATTTTGAAAAATCAAGTTATAATAGTAATAGTAAAATTATTATTATAAATTTGGAGTGGTACTCAAGAGGTTGAAGAGGACTGATTGCTAATCAGTTAGAACAGGAAACTGTTGCGAGAGTTCGAATCTCTCCCATTCCGCCATTATTTTTAAAAAGCAATGATGCTTTTTTTATTTTTAAATATTATTTTTTTAAATAATTTAATATAATTAAAAAAATAAAAAATATATTAAGAGGAGGATTTATGGGTAAAAGAGTAAATCTATTTTTATCATTAATTTTATATATCGCTTTGATTTTTACAATAATTTTTATTATATTTAATTATATTAAATATTCCTGAATAATTTTAATTTTAATTATTACATTAACTATTTTAACTGGTATTATTATTTTTATTACTAATCGAATGCAAGATGCAAAAATATCATGAATTATGGTGACTTTATGTTTGCCTATTATTGGTATTTTTTTATATTGAACTTTTGGTCGTCCATATCGTTATCGAAAAAAACAAAAATCTTATTTTAAAAAAAATAATTTTTTTTATATTCAAGAAGATTGAAATTTTGCTAATTCTATTTTAAAACCAAAGAAAGAAATTTTAATTAATTCTAATTTATCTTTATTTAATTATACAACAAGAATTTCTCATCGACCTTTTTATAATAATAATTATGTTGAAATTTTAAGTAATGGTCCTAATACTTTTATTAAATTAATTAAAGATTTAAAAAATGCAAAAAGTTATATTTTCATTAATTATTTTATTATTGGCGAAGGAGAATTATTAGAAGTAATTCTTAATATTTTAAAATTAAAAATCAAATCTGGTGTTAAAGTTTATATTATTTATGATGCTGTTGGTTCATATTTTACTTTATCAAAATATAAAATTTGAAAAATGAAGAAAATAGGAATTTTTATCCATAAATTTTCACCTCTTAGATTACCATTTATGACTGGAAATTATAATTTTCGTAATCATCGTAAAGATATTATTATTGATGGAAACATTGGTTATACTGGTGGAATAAATTTGTCTGACAATTATATTCATTTTTCTTCAAAGTATGGATTTTGAAGAGATACTCAAATTAGAATTATTGGTAGTGCCGTTAAATCAATTGATTTAATATTTAGGCAAGATTGATATTTTATTACTGGTAATATTATTTATATTAATCCTCAAAAGTTTAAAAAAATTATTAAAAATAATATTATAGTACAAGTAATTGATGATGGGCCAATTACCAAAGAAACTGTTCAGAAAGATTTATTTATTAAATTTATTAGTAATGCTAAAAAAAGAGTTTGAATTAGCACTCCATATTTAATTCCAACTAATGATTTAATTACTGCTCTTCGTAATAGTGCTTATTCTGGCGTTGATGTTAGATTAATATTACCAGGAATTAGTGATAAATTTTTTTCATTAGATATGTCAAGAACTTATTATGATTTATTGATTGACTCAGGTGTAAAAATTTATGAATATAATAATGTTTTTAATCATTCTAAATGTGGAATTTTTGATTATGATATTACAATTATTGGTTCAACTAATCTTGATTTTCGTAGTCTTTATTCAGATCATCAAACTTTAGTAATTGTTTTTGATAATAAAATAAATAATGATTTATCAATTTTATTTAAAAAAGATTTTTTTCATTCTAGTTTGATTATTAATAATCCATTACTTAAACGTAGTTTTATTTATCGAAATATATTTTTATTATTGCTTAGAGTTTTATCTCCTTTATTTTAAAAAATTTAGTATAATTAATTTAAATAAGTATTAAATAATTAAGGGGTTTATAAGTTATGATTTTTGTTGGATTAATTAAGAAAATTAAAAATTATTTTAATAACGAAAATAAATCTAATTCTAATATTTCTAAATCATTAAAAGAAAATAATCAACAAAAAGATATAAATAATTTTTCTAATTTTAAAAAAATTAACAAAATTAATAATATTTTTTTTCATTTTAAAAGAAGATCAACTATTAAAATTATTAAATATTTAATAAATAAAAAAATTTCAAATTTATTTTTTTATACCGATGTTAATAACATTACTTTAATATTGGAACAAGGAATTAAAATACCTTCACAAATAAAATTATTACCCAAACAAGAATATATTGTTTGAACATATTTAGAACATAGTAATTATTTAGAATTAGAATTAGGAAATTCAACACGTCATTTTTTTTGAAAATGATGTTCAAAACAAAACATTGATGTTAATAAAATTGCTATTATTTCTATTAATATTAATAAATTATTTCAAAATACTAATAAAGAATGAGGGTTAAATATTGATACTAATCGTATTCAAATATATGAAACTATAAAAATTAATACTATTGATTGAATTCTTGTAAAAGATCGTAAAATATTTCGTTTATCTAAATTATATATTGATAATCAAAAATTAAATTTAGAAATTTTTCAAGGAAATAATGATAATATTAATTCATATTATGATTAATACGGAGTTAAAATAATGAGTTGATCTGCAATTGTAATTATTACTCTTATTCCTTTTATGACTATAATAATTATTTTTTTCATACGGTTAAATCATCGTAATAATCAATATTATAATATTATTCATGGTGATTTATTAAGTTTAGTTCCATTAAAAATAAACTTAAAAACAGAAACTATTAATTTTTCTGAACGTTTAGAAGTTTTAAATCGTAAAAAAAGAATTTCTTTATTTGTATTTAAATCAATGATGAATCGCCAAACTAAATTAAAAATAGAAATTTTTATTTATGATTTATTAGTTAATAAAGTTTCATTTGAACCATGTCATTTTTCGGTTTCTTTTCAATTAGAAAAAAAAATCATTGTTTATGATTTATCAATTGATTATTTTGATAATAATAATAAAATTTTATATGGTCAAATGCAAAGTAATATTCGTTATAATCGGTTTGCTATTTCTCAAGCAATCATTTTACAACAAAATCAACTAACAGTAGTAAAATCAATTTTTGTACAAACTATTTTAGATAATTTTAATCAAAAAAATTTTGATAAAAAAATCAATAGTCAATTTGAATATATGATTTTAATAAAAATCAAAAATTATTTAGCTTTAGAAAATATTTTAACTATTAATAATATTGAAAGAATGGAATTATTAATTTCATATTATAGTAAAATTACTTTAGGATTAAATAATACTATTATTTGCAAATATTATGATGGTCAGTTTTTAATTTATTCAAGATCTAAAAAAATAAAATTATATAGATTTCAAAAGAAATTAAATAGTTATATTAAAAGTAATTTAGTAGAAAAAAGCAGTTATTTACAAATTCAAAGTCAATTTTTATGCATTTATGCTTTATTTAAGAATGATGCATCTAATGTATATTTATTATATAATAAAATTATTGATAAAAACCAAATAAAATCAATACAAAGCAAAGATTTAATTGAAATTAAATTAAAATTAAATGATATTTTAAATTATCCAGATTATAATCACTATTCTCTTTTGCAATCAGAACAAATGGAAAAATTACTAAGCGTTTGTATTAGACCAGTATATAAAAATGATAATCCAACTGAACCGAATTGTTATTATGCTTGATGAAATTTTTTAAAAAATAATTTTTATGTTTCATTTGATGTTTTGATGCGTAATATTCAAGATTCAGGTTTATGATGAAAGGTAAATGAGCCTTTATTTATTCAAGCATTTGAAAAATTTGCAAAATTAAAACAAACAAAAAATTTAATTATCCCTATTAGTTTAATTGAATTACAAGATAAAAATATTTTAATTCAATTAATTGCTCTTGTAAACAAAAAAAAACACATTTTTGAAAATTGTGATTTAATTTTTGATTTTCAAGATATAGGTGAAATTAATAGTTGAAATAAATATGATTCTATTATTAAATATATTCGTAGCCATAAAATTAAAATTTCTTTTACCCATGATTTACGTCATATCGATAATTTTAAATTAATTAATCATTTCAAACCTGATTATATAGTTTTAACTTCAAATTTATTAAATGAAGTTACTTTTAATTTTAATAAATATATTAATGTAATTATTTGTTTACATTATTTAAGAATTTTAGGTATTAAAAATATTTTAGCTCGCGGTATTATTAATATTCCTGAAATTATAATTTTAAAAAATTTAAAAGTAGATTATTTATTGGGAAAGGTTTTAGAATCAGAGCAAGCAAATAAAGCATTAGAAGCTTTAAATTATTCCAATTATTGAAAATGATATAAAAGTCAATCAACGAAAGGTGAGTAAATTATTATGAATAATAAACAAAATCAAAAAATTACATCAAGAAAAATTAATTTTGCTAAATGATATACTGATGTAATTAAACAATCAGAACTTTGTGATTATGGTTCTGATAATGGTTCAACTTCTGGAACGATCATTTTTCGTCCTCGCGGATATGCAATTTGAGAAAATATTCAAAATTTATTAAATAAAAAATTTAAAATTTTGAATATTGAGAATGTAATGTTACCTCTTTTAATTAATAAAAAAATATTTGAAATTGAAAAAAAAAATATTTTAAATTTTTCATCAGAATTTTTAACTATAAATAAATTCAAAAAAAATGAATTAATAGAAGAATTAATCATTCGTCCTACTTCGGAAGTTTTATTTTGTAGTCATTTTTCTAAAATAATTAATTCATATAAACAATTACCATTATTATATAATCAATGATGTAATGTTTTTAGAATAGAAAAAAATACAAAACCATTTTTAAGAAATAGTGAATTTTTATGACAGGAAGGACATACAATTCATAATAATGAAATAGAAGCAAAAAAATTTACTTTAAAAATGATAAATTTGTATGCTGATTTTATTGAAAGTCAATTATCAATTAAAGTTATTGTTGGTATGAAAACAATTCATGAGCGTTTTGCCGGGGCAAAAACGACATATACTATTGAAACAATGATGCAAGATGGGCAAGCACTACAAACAGCTACTAGTCATTATTTTGGTCAAAAATTAACAAAATTATTTAATATTAAATTTAGTAATAAACAAAATAAACAAGAATATCCTTATCAAACATCATGAGGAGTTTCGACAAGATTAATTGGGGCTTTAATTATGGCACATAGTGATGATATGGGTTTAGTTTTACCATCTACAATTTCTCCTTATCATATTATTATTTTAAATTTATCTCCAAAAAATAAAAAAATAACAAATATTATTGAAAAATTATTTAAATTTTTAAATCCTCATTTTAAAGTATTGGTGAATAATGATAATAAAAGCAATTCTTATAAAAAAATAGATAGTCAAATAAAAGGCATTCCTCTTACTATTTTAATTGGTGAACAAGAATTTAAAAATAAAATAATTAAATTAATTTTACGACATAATTTAAATTCTATTAACGTTAAATTTAATAATAAAAAAACCTTATTAATTATTATCAATAATCAATTAAAAATATTAAATCAAGAATTATTTGAAAATTCTCGAAAAAAAATTAAAACATCTTTAAAAGAATTAACTGATTTTAATGAATATCAAAAATTAGTTAAAATTCATAAAGGTTTTTTTATAGTTCCTTTTTGTGATCAAATTAAATGTGAACAAGAAATTAAATCTTTAACTGGAACAACATCTCGTTGTATTCCTTTCGAGTTATATAAAAAACCCAGTAATTGTTTTAAATGTCAAAATCCAAATAGTGTTTGAACTTATTTTGCAAGATCATATTAATTTTTTAAATATTTTTTAAATTATTGAAAAAACATTATATTTTTAACTCTTTGAAATAAAATTAAAATAATTTTTCTCTATGCTATACTTAAATATAATTGTTGGTAAAAAAACATAAATTAGGAGTTTGAATTTATGAATATTTTAAGTGTAATTAATAAAATTATTGAAAATGATTATCCAAATATTAATAAAAAAATTACAATTAAAACTAAATTTAAAGATATTGAACTAGATTCTCTTGAATTTATAATGATTATTATTAAATTAGAAAATAAATTAAATATAAAAATTGATGATAATAAATTATTAAATTTGCAAAATAAAACAGTTAAAGATTTAATAAATGAAGTTCAAAAATTAATAGATCTAAAAAAATAAAAATCAATATTTTATTAGGAGATTAATGTGAATAAAAAATTTCAAAATATTATAACAAAATTAAAAAATAAAGATTATCGATTAACAGATGTTAGAAAAGCCGTTATTAAAGTAATAACATTAAAACAACATGTTAGTATTAATGATATTATTAATTTTTTAACTAAAGAAAGTAATGAAAACATAAATATTATGAGTATTTATAATACTATTGATTTGTTAATGAAAGAAAAAATTATTTATGCTAATGTTTTTAAAGGTAAACAAATAATTTATGAATTATTAGAAAATATTATTCATATTATTTGTAATTTTTGTAATCAAATTATTCATACATCTTTAGAAAAAAAACAACAGAAATTTCCATTAAAAGAAGAAGAAATTGAAAAATGACTAATTCAAAATAATTTTAATTTTTTGAATTATAAATTAGAAATTAATGTAATTTGTAATAAATGTGAATTAAAAATTAAAAAATTAAAATTTTAATTGAACTTAAAACTTTTTTCACGTAAAATTTAAATTATTATTAAAAATAAATATTTTAGGGGTGTAGTTCAATGGTAGAACATCGGCCTTCAGATCCGAGTGTTGTGGGTTCAAATCCTGCCACCCCTGCCATTATTTAAAATTGCTTATTAAAAAGTAATTTTTTTATTATAATTTAGGTAATTGGTTTTTTTTTAAATCGAAAGCAACAAAACAAAATGTTTCAATTCCTGTATGAATACAAATTATATTTGCTAATTCAATAATTTTAATATTTTTTATTTTATAATCTTCAACATATTGTTTTACTTTTTTTATTTTTTTTTCATTTGCAAAAGCATGTATTATATAAAATAAAGTAATATTTTCGATTTTTTTTCGTTTATCAATTTCTTTAAGAGTATTTTTTATAGCTTTTTCTCATGTTCTAGTTTTGTCAAATTTATCAATTTTACCATTAAAATATAAAATTGGAGTTATTTTTAACATAGTAGCTAAAGCTGCTGCTGATTTTGAAATTCTACCACCTTTAACTAAATATTTTAAATTATATGGTAAAATAAATGCTATATAATTATTTTTTATTAAGTTTAATGCTTTTATAATATCATCAATTTTATTTTTTTTATTAAGCGACATTTCATATGCTTTTTTTACTAATAATCAATTAATAATAGAAACACCATTACTATCAAAAACAAAAACTTTATTTTTAAAATTATATTCTTTTGATAATATAATAGCAGTATTGTATTGTCCTGATAAACCTTTTGATAAAGGAATAAAAATAACTTTTTCAAATTTAGTTAAAGCGTGTTCTCATATTATTTTCATGTGACCAATTGGTGTTTGAGATGTTTTAGCTAGTTGTTTTTCATTAATTATTCTATTATAAAATTCTTCTTTTTTTAAAATTTTAGGATGATCATTAACAGTTGTATTATCGCTAAAGGTTATTAATAATGGACAAAATTCAATTTCCATATCATTTAAATCTTTAATTGAAAGTCCCGAGGAAGAATCAGCAATAATACCAATTCGTTTTTTCAATTTTTTCACCCTAACTAAAATATTTTCAATTATTTATTAAATTATAACATAATTTTTTTATTTTTAATTTTAGATTATTATTTCTTTTGAAATTTATATAATTTAATTTATTTTTGTTAAAATTAATTATAAAATTAAAAATAAAAAAAAAGGAGTGTTGATATGAATAAAAATATTATTTTTGTGTTTGAAATTATTTCTTTAATTATTTCAATTTTATTAGTAATTTTAAGTTTATTGCAAGATAAAAAAAATTACAATGGATTAGGTGCTTTAAGTGGTGGTAATCAAGAATTATTTGCTAATAATAAAGAACGTGGTTGAAATAAGTTATTTTCTAATATTATTTTAGTATTAGGAGTATCTTTATTTTTTGTTATTATAATAATAAAAATTATTAATAATAATTTTTAATTTTATTTAAAAATATTATTTATTTTAAAATTAAAAAAAGAAAAATAAATGAAATTTCGAAAACAAAAAAGAATTATTAAATATAATAATTTAAAAATTAAATGTTATTATTATAATTATTTTAAATCACCTGGTTTAAAAAAATATCCAAATTTATCATGAGTTAATAAAGATTATAGTTTAATTAAAAAACCCAATATTAAAAAAAATATTATAACAAAGTTAGCAAATAATTTATTTGAAGTTGGTAATAAATTTAATTTATTTAAGAATTTAAATTATTTTATTATGGTTCCTAAAAAAGCTAATTCTATTACTAATTTGGATTTAATAATTATAAAATTAATTAAAATTATTGAAATAAAAAAAAACCAAGAAATTTTTTTTATTAATAATATTTTTCAAGTTGAAAATTATCGCAAATTTTGAGAAAATAAATTAAATTTTGAAGAAAGAAAAAAAGAAATTTTTAATAAAATTCATTTATTACCTCAATATATTAATTTTTTTAATAATAAAAATGTTATTATTATTGATGATATAATTTCTTCAGGAATTTCCATTTCTGAAACTATTTTAGAAATTATAAAAAATAATTATAATTTAAAAATAAAAGCATTATGTTACGGTTCAGTTTATAAATGGAAAAGAATATATAAATAATTAATTTATATTTTTTTTAAGTTTATTTTTAAATTAACTTTATTAATATTTAATATTATAATAATAAAATATATGATTTTTAAAAATATTTTTAAAAAGGTGAAAAAATTGAAAATAATTGCAAAAAATAAATTAGCATATAAAAATTATAAATTATTAGAAAAATTAGAAGCAGGAATTATTTTAACTGGTTCTGAAATTAAATCAATTCGTTTAGGAAATGTTTCTTTGCAAAATAGTTATGTTTCTTTTATTAAAAATGAATTATATATTATTAATATGAATATTAATAATTATAAATTTTCTAATAATTATTTAATTGATCCCTTAAGAAAAAGAAAATTACTTTTAAACTATTATGAAATCAAAAAAATTCAAAATGAAAAAAAATTAAAAAAAATTACAATTATTCCTATAATAATATATTTAAATAATAAAAGAAAAGCTAAATTAGAAATAGCATTAGCTATTGGTAAAAAAAAATATGATAAGAGACAAATTATTAAAAATAATTATTTAAAAAAACAAATTAAAAATATAAATATTATATAATTTTTATTATTTTGTTTTTTTATTTTTATTTTTTTTAAAAAAATTATTATTTTATAAAAATCAAAATTGATTTATATTTTAAAATAATATATAATTTTTTTTGGGGATGTTTTGGTTTCGACAAAAATTAATAATTAATTATTGCAGTGGTTTTGTAAACCATAATACTTACGAGGTTTTATAATCGGAAAACAAATTAAAAAAATAGTACCTAACTGATTTACAACAAAATTATTAAATTTTAATTTAAGATATCAATCATTATTATCTATTTAATATTTTAAAAAAATCAAAATACTATTATTGTTAATATTGAGTTTATAGATATTAACAATTAAATATATAATAAACTAGAAAAAAAAGATGTTAATATTTTTTTTCGAAATTTTATTAACTAATTATTAATAATTTTTTGTATAATTTATTATTAAATAATTATTTTATAAATTATACTAAACTGTAGATATAATTAATAAATTAATTTTTGGACGCGGGTTCGATTCCCGTCATCTCCACCATTTTTTAAAATTATAATTAGGAGCCGTAGCCAAGTGGTTTAAGGCATAAGTCTGCAAAACTTTGACCATCGGTTCAAATCCGATCGGCTCCTCCACAAAAAAACAATTAATAATATTTTATTGTTATATTTATAAATATAATTTTTTAATAAGTTATAGTTAATTAATTTTATTAAAATTATTTTTTAAAAAATGCGCCTGTAGATCAATTGGATAGATCATTTGACTACGAATCAAAAAGTTGTGGGTTCAAATCCTGCCAGGCGCGCCAAAATTATAATTCGGGATGTGGCTCAGTTTGGTAGAGCGCTCGGTTTGGGACCGAGAAGTCACAGGTTCAAATCCTGTCTTCCCGACCATATTTTAATTTTATAAAAAAAGGGCTCTTAGCTCACTTGGTAGAGCGCCTGCTTTGCAAGCAGGAGGTAATCGGTTCAATTCCGATAGGGTCCACCATTTATTTTTCTTTTTTTAATTTTAAAATAAATATATTTAAAAATGGCGAGATAGCTCAAATTGATTAGAGCATTCGGTTCATATTCGAAAGGTTATGGGTTTAATTCCCATTCTCGCTACCAAACTTTTAAAATTCAAAATAAAAAAAAGAGGACCCTTAGCTTAGTTGGTTAAAGCTCCCGGCTCATAACCGGGTGAGCATTGGTTCAAATCCAATAGGGTCCACCATAATATTTTTTTTAGGAGGCTTACCCAAGTCTGGTTGAAGGGAACAGTTTTGAAAACTGTCAGTGCGCAAGTACTCGGGGGTTCAAATCCCTCAGCCTCCTCCATTATTTTTTAAAATCGCGGAGTAGGGAAGTGGTATCCCGTCGGGCTCATAATCCGAAGATCATTGGTTCAAATCCAATCTCCGCAACCATAATTAGGTCTTGTGGTAAAGTGGTTAATACGCCTCCCTGTCACGGAGGAAATCGCGGGTTCGATCCCCGTCAAGACCGCCATTATTATTTAAATTAATTTTAATATTAATAATATATTTAATAAAATAATAAATTAAAAAAAGATTGCAATTGCAATCTTTTTTTAATTTATTAAAATATATTTAAATATAAAAAAAACTAATAAATTAAAAAAAGATTGCAATTGCAATCTTTTAAAATATTAAATATTTTATTAATTAGGCATTTTATCAACTTGAAAACTTACTACTTTTAATTCTTTGAACATAATTCTTAAAAATACATCAGTAGTATCATCATTTGGATATTTATCTATAGCATCCCCGTTTTCAATAGTAGATCAAACTAATTTTTCATCACCAATCATATTAACTAAAGAATTATATAAATTTTTTTCTTTATTTTTGCTTTTATTTCAAGGTAAATTTGTAAGAACTTTTCCATCTTTTTGAAAATTATTTTCTTTAGTTAATTCTAAATTATCTTTTGTTACTATTTCTGCTACTGCATTTGGAATACCTAATTTATTATTTTCATCAATTTTAATATTATATTTTTGAATTGATTTTTCATTATCTTTATCTGAATTATCAATAATATTAATTTGACATATGCTATTTGAAACGCCAAAATCATCTTTTTCTTTATTTAATTCGATTTTACTTTTTTCAACATTTTCAATTTTTACAGATAAATTATTAATTTTTGAAATATCTTCGTTTGAATAAAAATTACTATTATCAATTGTTGTAAATCCTAATTCTTTTAAAAAATCTGAAGATTCATTATTTAGTGCTTCAAATTTATCAGAATCAGTACCAGTCCCTGCTTTTAATAACTTTTCATTAAATTTAATTTCTGTAATTTTTTTATTATCAGAATCATCAATATCAATTAAATAAGTTTCTTTATCATTAGTAGTATCATCTTTTTTTAATTTTAATTGAATTGAACTTTTATTTTCATCAATATATCAACCTAATAATTTAGCATATTTCCCATCTAGTAATTGTACTTTTTTTTGATTTCCACAAGCAACAATTGAACTTGCTGCAACTGTAGTTAAAGCAGTACCTCCTAAAATTTTTAGTAATGTTTTTATGTTTCTCATATTAACATTTTCCTCCTTATTTTTGATTGAATAATATAAAATTATTTCCTATTTTTAATTATACATTATTTTTTTATTTTTTCTATTATTTTTATATTACTAATATTATTAATATTTTGTTTTATAGTTTATATATTTTTACAAAATAAATATTTATTATTAAAAAAAATAATATTTTTAATATTA
>DWQT01000651.1:0-20789 GCA_018244895.1 Myscelus amystis hages | reverse complement strand
ATTTATCGAGGAAGGCTACAAGCTATATAACATCACCATAAGATGAATAGGAGAGGAGCAGCAATAAAAAACATTGCGACAGCGGCAAAATAATTTATATAGCAAAGCAACGTTTGCCGGGTCAGCTAGTGAAGTATAAAAGGGAAAAAAACAGACTTGGAAACAACGATTGAGAAATGTGAAGTGCGTATTACTCAATTACAGACTCGACTACCTCCTTACTGTTGTATATAAAGTAAGTAAGGATTAGTTATCCAACTAACTCTATTGTAAAACCCGATTCATATTTTTTTTCATTAAAGATTCCAATCTCCTGTTGGTTCAAATGAAAACAGAATTCTATATCATTGAAAATAAAAACCTGTGTCAGTTAAAAAAAGACACAACAAACTACAATACATGAATTTGACGTGTGTGATGGATAGACGAAATTGTTGCCCGTAAAATCGAACTCATTGTGTTGTCGAACGCAGTTGCCAATGCGTGCTCCCACAGCGCGAGCGGTGCAAGTACAGTGCGTGAATGATTGTTTCGAAATCGTTGCGAAGAAAACGTTCACACGTTTTTCTATTGTGAAAAAAAAATTGAAACATATCACAATGTAAAACGTTTCATACAAAAGGGTTAATTTATTTCGAATTCAACGATAGCAATCTAACGCAACGTGTTACGTCGCGCGCGGTAATTTGTTTATTATAATATGCACGTATGTATATGCGTACATACTGTCGCGATACAATAAAATTATGCGAAAAGCAAACAATAACAATAGCGATGAATTAAGTAGGTCGAGAATAAATTAAACTCCTTCCATGTGCTAATTTGGTATTAAGAACAATTAACGAAACGTGATTATTGTTTTAGTTTTGAAACGGAATTCATTGATCGTTAATCGAATGAACAATTGAATATTGGAAATAATGAATCCCTTATATGCGCCCGCCAAGTTTCCATGCGCGTGATTTTGGATAGACTGGAATGGAAACCACATATCGGTGTTCTACTGCGACGGCATGAAATCCACTTTGTAACAGTAAACCGGTGACAAACGGTATAATGATATAAACGATCATTGATGATCATTGACTGTTTCATGAAAAACGACAATGACTATATAAAAACAACGAACGATAGTGAAAATATGCAAAATTATTATGTGCAAGACACATACGTGCGGGCTTTCACTAAAACTTTTCAACTTAACATCCGAGTCATCATTACGCACATAATTATCCAACGGTGAGGCAAGATGACTCCGGCGATTGTTAGGGCGACTAAACAAAGAAATACAGCAGCGATCGCAGTTACTCCCACAAAATTCGTCGTAATTGGACTCACAAGAGAAACTCCAGCGAACTGTACATAATTGTTGATGCAAAAAACACTCATCGTCAGTGTTGCCAGGCATGTGTCTTTGGACAGGATTTCTCGATTAAAAGGACATTATAATCATAGCACGTGCTTCAACATTTGAAATCGGTTTGAAATGTCAAATTCTCTGTTTCTTATTCCATGTTCGATTTTCAAATAAAACATTTGAAAATCGAACATGGAATAAGAAACAAAGAGAATCTGACATTGAGTTTTCATTACGGTCTATAAACATGTAAACTCAAATAGAACCGCATCTCTACATTCGATATATACGCTGCTTCCCTTGACGTACATAATATATCTATACCTGTTGGACTCTATTCTTCTTTAATGCAATTAATAGCATGTTTACACGTTTCACGTGTAGCGCGTTCACGTCAAACGTCAAAAATACAAAATGTAACAGTGCGGTATTAAGCGTTTCAATTTCAGAGTCAATCAACACTACATACTAAGGGTATTACCTACTTTTTAATATTCTCCCATTTTTTTTAAACTGACGCCTGGCAACTCTGACAGTCATCATCATAAGCGCCGCAGTACCACACGCTATCGAAGTGGATCGTGGGAGTGAAACGGGACCCTTTGAATGGCAGCATCAGGTAGCTAGGAAGCGAGCGACGGCGGACGGTGTTTAGCCACAATGGCGACTACACTCATTACGATATTTCCACAGGCGTGCGTGCCACGATTGTTTCGAAATCGAGAGTACGTTAATCGTGTACTTTGGAAACACGAAACGCAATCGTCGCTATTATACCGTTGATGATAGGAGCACGATTTCAACGAGATAAGCAGATAAGCTTGGTATAAAAGATATGCGCGAGCGTTTGTCTTGCGCCAAGAAAGTTCTCAGAAAAATTACTTATGTTCAAAGGCTTCACTACTGTTGAAATAATTGAGACAAACAACGTTTTTGAACGTATTGTTAAAAATAATGCGCTGGTAATTTCACGTAATGTAACGTGTAACCTTTTGTCAAGTATATTTGTTTTACTAAAGAAGCCCGTTCGCAGTGGGGAGGGAAAAAATGTACGTTGAAAGATTCCGTTATATTGCTAGATACATAGGTACAGGTCAAGCTAGTACTAACGTGTTCAACATGAAGAAATTTTTATAATACCTTCGGCAGGCCCATTTGTGAAATTCGTATCACTCAATATGAATACAGCTCTGACGGAGACATTGATTGTAGTAATTGCTATGTTTAGCCATTTTAACACCAATCCAGTCAGTGTAAAGTGAGATTGTTATGCGGACCGATATGATGACGAAATGACCAAATTTTCTTCAAATATTTACGTCAATCACATCCTTAAAATTATCTATCAATTATATTGCAATCTAATACGCAAGATCAATTTAAAAATACGAAAGTGGCATAATTTGCCGCCGAATATTTCCATAACGGTCACACTAGTGTCGTTTAGCTTGTTACAGAACAGTACATAAATTCTCGAAGTAGGTTTATTGTTCCTGTCGACATTATAATACGAAGACGTGGGGCAAACATCCTGCCGCGGATGTCGACTGTCGTCCTCTTCAACAGATACGAGTATAACTGAACGGTGATATATTACGGTGACTGAATTATTCGAATGTTCTATCGTATCGCTCCTGATGACATGTAAAGTAGTAAAATCGTTTAATACAAAAGATAGGAAGTATCTAAATTGTTTCCTTTTGATTACAATGAAATCAGAAGGCGTGATTATTTTGGATAAAAACTTTAAAGAAATGTCAATCGACAAACAAGGCGGAAAGGAAATTTTACCACAGGCTCGCATAATATTTTTCACGTTCACGTCACATCGCATCTTACAATAGGCCGCTTAAGGCAGCCGTTCGACTTATTTGTATAATATTTAAGCGAGTCATGTAGGTACTGGGCTGTATAATGGCGGCAGGTTTGCGCAATTGAATGCGCGGCCTACGTTAGCTAGCAATCCCCGGTGGTTGTGTAGGCCCTCACCCACACAGGACAACTGGATACACGGCAGCAGGTGGGTGCGAGATCCGCGAAAGTCAGTAGACGCTCACATTTTTGCAAAAGGACGATCTAACACCCCCCCCCCCCCCTCCGCCGGTAGCTCCTGGTCTTTTAATACATGTCAATGTTGATATACATACGCATTGCGTTATACGCAAACGTTTACCAATTGCCCGTAGAAAAAGGTGGCAGTGACGAAATATTCTTTGACACGGTTCGATTTCTCCATAAAATAATGCATCGCTTACAATAATTATTAATTTAAAAAAATATTATATTAAATATAGCTGTGTTTATTTCATTTATATGCTACATTCATTTCATCAATGTATTGGGAAAACCGTGCCAATGTTGAATCAGTTGTAAACAAATACATATTAATCAAACCGAGCAAGAGCGATAAAAAAAATTCAATGGATACAATTTCCGTCCTTATTGCAACGGTCGCAGAAGAGATTGCGCTCCGTTATCTTATCAATCGGCGGTGCACATAGACCGCGAGGAGGGCGGAGTGACCGAATGCTATTGAATGAAAAGTGCTCCGCGGCGGCGGGGCGGCGATAACGCAGACGATAAACGAGCGCGTTTTTCATTAACGGACCGACGAGTTTCCATGAATGGGTGCGCTCAATGGAAAACGGCCGGCGGTCCATTGAGAACGCGGCGCATCGTAGATAAGCGCGGCGGCCGCGGCCCGGGCGCCGCCGCGCCCGCCGCGTTTCAGGTACGTCTGTCTCGTATCGACCCGTGAAGCACGTGCCAAAAAATTGCGAAACACCCCTCATCAGCCGATCGATGAATGAAACCCTCGCCCGTTAACTGTTCACATCTCAGTCATGTTTAAATACTATCAATTTATCCCCAACCGTCTAAATTGCCTGTATATTTTTTTCAACCCCTTTAATTGTTCCACTTTTCTGCAGCCGGATACGGGTCTCCTCTCACCGAGGTCTTAAGCGGTATCATATTGCTGGCCGAGTGTGGATTGGCAGATTTGAAACATCTCAGAAACATAATAAATTTATATACCTATTCTAAGTGTGCCGGTTTTCCTTCACTGTTATAACGAAAGACATTTGAATTTTTCAGTAGTAAAACACACGTAATAAGTTACAGGCGTGTGCCAAGATTTGAATCCAGACCCCCGCTGCGATAGACTGACAAGTCAAACCACTGCGTACATTATTGTGTATAAATGCGCCCGCCAGTGAAAATATGTTCGGTTTTTTAAATTGTACATATCTCAATGACGAATAAGTGATGAATATCTTATGAATATTGCATACGTATCCTTCATTTATTTTATCATGCTGAACTTTTCAGATTTTTATATTTTTAATGCGATATCTTTCAAACGACTGTTCTGACTGTCTGTGTGAAGACCATGGTTACCGATTGTTCACCTTAAAGAATCTATAAACTATTTACATACAATAGTAATATACATGTACTTATACCAATACAGAAAACATAGTATAATGCGTAATAATGATACATTACAATATCTCCAAGACGCGAACTTTAAGGCTAATGCCGGGTATACACTTGATAACTCAGTACGTAAAATTAATAATATCATCATTTATTTCTCTCTCACATATTACCTAGGTATATCATATTGCTCAAAGTAATTTCCTGTTTCCTCAATAACAGCTATGTCCACAATCGCGGAAGATGACTTTGTAAAAATGACTTTCAAGACTATATTGTTCAATACTACAATGATTTCCTATTGTTAAATGTATGGACACTGGAAATCTGGGGTGAAACAAGTATGGTGGAATGAGCGTCAATTCAATCGTAGCAGCGCGATGTGAGCCGCGCTTAATCTACCTACATTCATTACCTCCGCCCAACTCACGACACGACTCGTTATTTCTGTGCCGCGCCACGTTCAAATGTGTAAGATAATAAAACACACTATTTTTATAGCGTGTACCGTACCGGTGGACAGGAAACGAAAATATTATTAGAACAACCAATACAGATTTCACTCTCAATACTAATTTCGCCACGGATTGCTCGGAGAAGAGCTTCTATCAGCGTAATCCGTAGGTTCTGTATCATGGTGTTGACATACTCGTGCTAAACAAAATTATATCGAATTAAACCTGAATCCCAAACCGACAAATATTTAAATATCCGTAGGTATTATTTATTAAGAAAAAAAAAAGATATTGTAAGTACACACTAGATATAAGGAGCATCGCGATATCTAGTAAAATGGTGAGGTGACTTTCGAAAACAACAGTGACGAAACAAAAAGACGATTCGTGTAAAATGTTAACTGTTACAGGTTAGCGCAAGTCGGCGAGCGCCGCGGCCCTTATCGGGGAAACATTGCTCGACACATCATATTTATAAACAAATTACTTAAGGTCTATGTTTAACACGATATCGCGTGTAAACATCCGAGAACTTGTGTCACAGCGCAGATTTTGACCAATTTATCTATTTATTAACACACATCAAAACATTTAATTATGATGATTTCATATTATCATGGAAATATCGTATCAGCGATCGGCGACATACGGTTCGTACGGATGCACCGGAGGCAACGTTAAATAAACGCCGTTTACACTTATCAGCTTCGACAGTCCTCGCAAGATGTGGGAGAGGCGTCATTACGTAAGCCACAAGCGTAGCTGTTATTCGATTTTATGGAACATAGAAACCCGATTCAAATTAACGTGCAACGGCATAGGCCCGTTGAAATCTTCTAAATCCCTTTCGTATACCTAAGAAATATGTAAGCAACTATTCAGTTACATGTAAAACCTTATTAGGACCAAACAATTATCCGAACTTCCTCGTGTTGACGAAACATCACTTAAGATTCCGAAGCCATAGCATGTACGAACGCTGCAGACGGAGCCTGAGTCACGCGACGTACTCGTACATACGAGCCGGCGGCCGCTCGGCCTCGTCGACGGAGCGATGGTAAGAACAAAGGTGCAGTTTAGATAAGGCGCGCTCGCCGGAAGTTACCATAAGCAACGGGCGAGTCTCGATTATCGCCAGCCGAGCCGCGCGGCGTCCGCCGGTCCAGGCCCTTCGCCGCTCTAATAAAGCTACGAGTATAACGCCCCTGTTCAATACAACCACGTACAAATGGAACATGATATATGGAATCCAGTATGGTTCATTCAAACTTGTGCACGGCAATATTAATGATTTTACAACAACAAATGTAACCATACAACTGGTTCGCATCGAACACGATATGTGAATGGTTTTATTAGCATTCTATAGCTCATTCACACCGCGGTCCAGACGCTGAGACACGGCATGGTTTATCGGTGGTGACAGGCAAATGCATTCAAGTTCTATTGACAATATTTATACACTGCAAGGCGCATTCATATGTTAAATTGTTTCTGCTGTCATGTGTACATGTGTATTACATTGAGCAAGTACATTGGCGTCTACATAGTTATATACAGATAGTGAGGCACTAATACAAGTATTATTTGAAATAACTTGGTGAGTTCATTAATACAACCGACAAAATCCTAATGCATTTTAGCTGATGCAAAATATTATATATTGTGAAATAACATGTTTGATTTCTGTGACCTTATAATTTATGATTATTTGCCACATGATACTATGTACCTGATTACTTCACCCCGTCCTCTAAAGAAATAATTTAAATTTCGATTTAGCTTAGCTACTATTAAAATGTACATTCTTTTAGATGCATTAAAGTGTTATAACTTAAATTTTGAATACTCGGTTATGGCCTATGGTGAGGTAGATATGCCAGCCAGCCTAGATATGCCAGATATATTAGCTATACCATGTAACTCGGCCGAATACTCGGCATGGCTAAGTTCGCACCGAGTCCACCTCGGCCCTCAACTCTAGCCTGTATGCACAACTCTAACCTACTGTATTGCAGTTACGGCATAATCAACGGTGCAATAATCGCAAAGAACCACAATAGAAGTGTGTAATTTCATAACGCGCCCAGTGAACTCCAAACTGTAGTGTCCAGTAGGTTCAATGTATCCGATAGCGGTGCGGCGCTGGCGGAGGCGCGCGGGTCGCGCCCCGGAAAGCACACTGCACCCTTATCTCGGCAGACACACTTCGCCTTATCGTGGATTTATGCGCCCGGCTCCGCGCACAAATCAATCATCCACACACCGACGTCAACTACATGCGTACATACAACACATATCATCTCTAATTAACCAATCGTATAGTTTTTAACGCACAATTAAATTGATTCAATAAACATTATATACGGTACGTGAAATGCGAGCGGTGAAGTCGCACCGGGCATCAAAAGGAAAGGGGCATCAAAGTCGACGATCTTCAAAAATTCTTCAAACATTTATATATCTACTGTACTGTGTTCTGAAATCTGAAATTATTTTGACCATTTTAAAGGGCATCAAGTCTTAAGCTGCACCAGGCAGCAAATACCCGAGCTACGCCACTGGTGAAATAACATCAACTGCATTGAACCGTGTAATAACATTATGTCACACAGAAAATGTCTTCCTGTTGACAGTTTAAATGTAAGCATTGGTAAATAATCATTAGAAATTGTCAAAGAAAATTCTGATGACTAAAGTATTATATATCAGTATACAGCAAAATACTAATAATACAAAAGTATTAAGTATAAATAAGTAAGGTATTTACTATTCCATCTAGTTAATATTGCTGGTACAAACCAGTAATCGAAATATAGGGTCGATTGTTTTTTCAAATCTTAAAGATAACATCAGAGGAAACCTGCATTCCTTACGGATTCTCTACAATGTTTTCTACCATAGATTAAATATGCTTAGACACATTTAACCGGCATGACTGATTATTACTTTAAACTTTAGGCAATCCATGCCTGTAGCTAGCTGTTGATGTGATTGTTGATTGATGTGATGTTTGGAATGGATATCATCAGCTATCCATCCATCAGTGGATTACAACTGTAGATGAAAACTGATAAAAGATAGTACTTTTGTGATTTCAAATACCTGTACTACCTTGCAACCATCAGTTTAAATAAAACCCCTTTATAATCTACCAAAAAGAGATCTCTCTCCTCATCCAGAAATGTCTTAGAACCTGATTTGCTATGTCATTTATATGTGATTTATTTTCCAAAATGTTTTAACAAGCTAGTGACACTACCATAATATATATTTCGCCACACACATAGAAAACTCTGACAATAATTACATAGCCGTAACACCAAAAGCACCACCAATAAGCGGACTACTTAATGTGCCTGTGTTTACTATTTATTGTTATGGAATATACGACTGATAAATTAGAAATCTGTCACACTATCAATTTGATGTAATGGACTTCACCCACATTGGAGAATGTGATGAAAAACTTTTGTGGACGGCCCTCATAATTTTGCCCTGCAAAATTTAAGTGATATTTAATTTTAATGTGTTTCCTCAAAAGAATTCAGTGGTTTACTCGAAGATTAAAGTAGAAAAAGATTTAGTGACATCTATTTCTACTGTTAAGCAATTATCATAACAACAATCTATATGTATGTCAGATAGGTGTAGTTACAGGTCTGTGTGTATAAAAAAAAACTGAATTCACATGAACAATCCCATCACTGTAGCCTTACTAAAGGTTAGTTCCATATGTTTATTGAGAGCACGGAACACTTGTAAGTGCTTGCATTTTTTCCATTCACATAAAAGTGTGAATACAAAAGTGCAGATCATTATATCGAGTATGAAATATGAATTAGGACTTGAACCCCACAGAAGCAAAGTGGAACACTAATAAATAGGCTGCAACTGATTTTATTGCAGATACCGTCAATTGAAAATGATAATTATGACAATTAACAATAAAAACTGATTACTATATGACTGTAATATAATAACCCGCCTATACGCACAAGCACTAGCAAGTTCTTAGTACATAATGCAAATGAATATTATCATCTGAAGTACAAAACAGAATAAGCAGTAGGTATAATAAAATAATGTCATTCATGTAAGCTACATACTGAATTGCATACACACTTTATTGATAAATGAATGTACTTATATGAAAGTGTATGAATCCTTGTGTTATTTTTAATATCACACTTAATGGTACATAGTAATAATACTGTTTACACAAGAAGAATAGCTTAACATTTCTCTCGCTGCCTTGAAAATATTCATAATCTTAATATAATCCTTACAGCAGCTAGGCAATTGACATGACATAAATAAATTAAAAAATATATTACACGTGTTCTAGCTGCATTCTAAAATGGTAACCATATATTGTGTGCATAGAAAATGTCAATCCAGTGTTACTTTGAAGATATAAAAGCAATAAATATTACATAAAAAAATATTGTTACATTAAATTGAACCACAATGTGCAATATTACATTAATAACGGCCACAAGTATTATCTATTGAAATCCTGATTCAATACAAATTGTACTGAACAATACTAGATTATAATACTGAAATTGTGAATTGGCATGCAAAACAGTGACTGTTTTTATTACATTACAACCTAGCTTTGGCCGTAATCCTTTATAAAAAGACTATTTATTGATCGTTACATTGAAGAATCCTAAATGATTTATGGTAAACTCACAATGTAATTACAACACAAGGTTATTTCCTTTATATTTATTGTACACATTTTCTGTTCAAATACTTATTGCTTAAAATTACAACTTGATTCTAATACTAATAGGACAATAATTTTTCACATCTGGCATTATTTATACAATACATTAACTGTAGGGGTAAATATTAACTCAATGTGTTAATTAGTCGGGTCATTATTTTTTTAGCTTAATTATACATTTTTAATAACCATGTTAATTATAATATCTTAATAATTGCTATTTTTTTTATCGAAATAATTTCAGTTAATGTTATATTTCTCCTGTGTTTACAAATTATAGGGTTCAACTCAAATCACACTTGTCTTCTATTTAGAGAATTTTGTATAGTATTTCAGAGCATGTAGAAAAACACAATAATATGCATAGGTTTCTGAAAATGAAATATATGTTGATTTGTAAAAAAGCAATAACCTAAAACTTGTTTGTAGTCAATTCGTATCAAAATAAGTTTTGATGAAAATATGTAAAAGATATATATTTTTTCTTAAAAACAAGTAGAAAAGCACAAAGACTTCTATATTAGATTTCAATAGTATTGAACACTGTTATTAAAAGGGAATATAGTATCTCAGTGTGTAAATGTTTTGAAACATGTGAAAATCCTTCTAAGCAGTTATACAATATTGTGCAGTGGATATCTAATCTAATATGATCTGAGCACGAGTTCATTGTGTTCACGGCAGTTCATTCATAAACTGTGCGCGAACTGTCAAACCAACTTGCGACAAAAACAAAGAACCACATAGAAGTTCCGAAGGGGCTCACCGACTGAACCTCTAGCGGAAACACCTGTCCACTTGTGCCTCGTGCATTTTATTCACTCCCAAAAACATTTCCATTAACATCTGACTCAGAATCCCTACAGTTCACTGCCACCACCTGTTCACCAGTGACAACAACATTACCAATTGTTCCTATCGGAGAAGAAATGACAACGTATTTTTAGAACATCAAAACCATATTTGAAATAGAAGTTATTATAGTAAAGAAGTTAATAATTGTACTTACCGATCTTTATTTTCAATCTTTCTTCAACTCGCACTTTACGCGTTTCGTCCGCCATGTTAAATCCATAACTGTTTATCTCTTTCATCCGCTGTTATCTCTTTCGGAACGAGCCCCTCGGCCGGTTGTCCCGCCACTTCCGGACTGTCGTAATGTTCTACTTGAGCCTGTTTTCAACGAGACAGAGATGACTGGGTACTTCTAAACCGAACACAAGAACACGAGTTATTAGGTATTGCGAGGTAACCACTTTTCGGTTTTGTTTCTGGGCACGGCAAAAATCGAATGAATTTATTCATGCATTGCGCATGTGCTCTATACATGCACTTAATTTTATCAATGAATGCACTTCAAGTATAACAACTATATTCACAACACTGCATTACATTTAAAACAATAAATTCACTTTCATATGACTACGACTTAATGAGTTGTAATTTGATTTACACCACACTAGTCAATAAAATATTTTGTCTCATTGAATGAACAAAAAGTATGAATGGACAATTACGTCACGTCACGACATTGCGCCTGCGCGGCATTAGACTCACGTACGTACAGACACAGACAAACTATCAAATCACACCACTGACCGATTCTGCTCGCTGTTCAGCTTGCATACCTATCAAACACGTAGTAAGTGAAGGAAGCAATAGATGGCGCTTTATTCATTGACATTTATGCCGTTAAAAAATATCGAATAGCTATATATAATATATTAATGTTAGGTGTTAATGTTGTTTTCGTTATGAGTAGGTTTTATCTAATTTATGAGCAAGTATTGTATGGTTTAATTTAATATAAACATTAACAAGTTTAAAAAATGTTCATTGTCTGTGTCATTTCATTATTGCCATATTTTGGCAATCATTGTTGAGCACTTTGTCTGTCTGTCCTGTGTGTTTGAGGCACTTTGAGGAGGCTTCGAGCGTCAAAGTTTGAGGTTTCCTAATTGTCGTTAATCGCCCGTAATTTACTATTGCTTGTTTCCTAAAAAAAATTTCTACTTTTTAATTTTCGAGTTACTTAAGAAATACCAATCAAAATGACTTTAAAAGAGATTTAGTTTGACTTAGCCATATTTTTACAGTTTTTCTTTAGCAGAGCGTTCATTGCCATTTTCTATTTGACATTTACAATAACAGTGTAGGTAAACAATGTAATGTTCATTTTTATAAATAGTTTTATAAATAAAGATTTAGCTTTCTGCGCTCCTTTCCCATAAACTATAACTAAATAAAATCTTACACTACTCTGTAAGTAAAACAAGCTTAAATGGATACAAAGTTACCAATTTGCGCAATATCTTTCGTAAGGCCCAAATAATGTCAAAACTTTTTAAAGTACATCTTAGAGTAATGAAATTTTCAATATTCTATATTTTCACTACAAAACATGCCGCATTATACATTTTGCGTTTATATGTTATTGTACTTATTTATTTTATAAGCAGTAATGTTGAATGTCATTAAAATTTCTTTTTTACCGAATTTTATTGCTTTTTGTATAAAATTTTTATTTCACTAAGTACTGAAGTACATGTGAATTAGAATTTAATTTTTTATGCACATTTGCATGATAATATCTACCAGTTCTTTTATCTCTAAACTTATTTGTTAGTACAAAATGTTATTTTCAAACAGCTATCAATCACATTTTAAATATTATTACACAGTTTAAAAAGTTTCCTTAATTTACTAAATTTAGCTGAGTATTAAAAGCAAAATATTTAAAAAGATCATAAATATATTTTAATATAGCTTTTATTTATTTATATGATATCTGTGACTAATAGTGATCGTACCATAGATAAGACGTATTTTCTATCTGTAAGGAAATGCAAATTTTGCAAGTGCAATAAAGCAGATTTTAATATTAATTCTTTCTGTTGCAAAAGCGTAATAAATTCAGTAAAGTGAAGGCATAGTGACTACAACTGTTATTGATTGGTGTAAGTGGTATTTAAACATAATAAACATTGTCATACTCGAATTGAAAAACTTTTATTACAGTGTCTAGATACTTTGTACTGATTTTCAGAATCCTATTATTGATTATTTTGTTACGTTCGGGTTCACAAGTCACGTGTTTTATCTGATTTATTTTCTTCTTTTTCAGATGTAATGTGAGGTCAATGTGTATAACAAATGATTTTATTCCACGAATCTATTTACCTTTCATTATATTAAACTGAAAGTTATTCCCTGCGCGGTTGCAAAACATATTTAATCAACATGAATGATTACTATTCCCATATGGATACGGGTCTCATTTACATTCCTGAGAGTATACCGGGACCTATAGAAGAAAACAAAGAGTATGAAGACTTGATTGACCATTACAACTCTCAAATAACGAGCAAATGCACTTGCGAAATTTGTACAGAAAGCGATTGCAAATGTATTCAAAATTCCGGCGGACTCAATTACGTAGTGGAGGGGCGAGGTAGCAAACGTCAGTTCAAGCTGAACTATGAGAAGACCAGCAAGACCTATCCAGTAATGGAGTGCAATGATCTATGCTCATGCCTCAATAGCTGCATGAACCGTGTCGTTCAAAAGGGCCCTATCGGCGGGCTGTATGTGAAACAGTGCGACACAGAAGGTAAAGGGCTTGGATTGTTCACTGAGAATTTTATTTCCAAAGGTGTGTTTATCTGTGAGTATGCCGGGGAAATTATTACTATGACCGAGGCGGCAAAGCGGCATCAGAACAATTTGAGCCAGGGCAGAATGAACTATATTTTCTGTCTTAAAGAGCATGCAAAAAAAAAGATAGTGCACACTATTATTGATCCGAGTCAGTTTGGGAATATTGGCCGCTACATCAATCACAGCTGCGAAGCTAACTGCGAGATTGTTCCGGTTAGAATTAATTGCCCGATCCCAAAACTCGGTGTCTTTAGCTGCGCTGATATATTACGCGATACTGAAATCACTTTTGATTATGGTAGTGATAGAGTGGATAAAGGTGTCTCCATAAGCACAAGATTGACACAGGACAGAAAGATTTGCCTCTGCGGGAGCCCTAAATGTCGCGGATACCTGCCCTATGATGCTTAAGTGCTGCACAAAAGACTGTTTTATTTATTAAATGTTATGTACATAACAACGCCATTACTGTTGCCCAAGTATCCTTTGCTTTAACTAGTATTCTGAATAGTTACTCCCCGTGTCGACTGCTTTTTTTTTGGATCTGATTAGAAAATGCTGTGGCCATAAGGTGCTGGAATGTGTGCTGGGGACATAACAAATATGTACAGGGGTGGTGTTCTTTCCCTATTATTTTTAAATATTTGTAGCAATATTCTATTTGTGAAGCAATATCTGGTCAAAGGCCTCTCAAGCTAGACCTAAAAGATATGTTAGTTATGGGCCGTAGGCCTCAAAAAACCTCATATCAACAATATCTACGGTTGAATTGTATTAGTAATTACATTACACCATGTGAAAATCAGATGCCACAAAAGTGAAACATTCCAACGTTATCATTCAAATTTTCTCTAAAGCCAGTACCAATAATAGCTAGTAATGTTATTCATATTTTATTACAGAACAAATAATATTATATTTGTAATAAATGTTATCTTTTAATAGATTTTATCGAAGTGGCATTGTGTACCGTTTCTAGTCTTATAGTTTTAGATTCTACTACAGCATGCATGACGGACAAATGTGAAGTTTTGTCTTCTTCCAAAGACTTTATCAATTAATTTATTTCATAGGTTTTTGTTTATTAGTGTCATATATTTTCAATGTTAATATAAACCAAAATGTTATTGTTACATTTTAAAATAATATTTTGATCTCTATATGGATGTCTGTGAATAGCTATTTTATTATGTAAATATGTGATACATAGAAAATTTCCCCTGACAAAAACTTTATTGTAGTATTAGTATTCATAGTAGTGTGCTACATTTACTTGTTTGTTTTAACACTGTGTTTCACTTTGTTACTGCCTTCTTGTATCTTAAATAATGGATTTTAAAAGTTCTATTTAATTAATGTGTAACCCTTTTAGACACATGTCAATGAGATCTTTGTATTGATTTGTCCAATTTTGCCACATAGCACAAGCAATTGATGTTTAAATATAATGAGTAGTTTGTGAAATTATTGAATATGTTATTGTTTATGTAGATATAGCTGCTTGTTAACTGTTAATTTGATGGTCAAGTTGTAGTAGTGTGATACAGTTAGTTGTCAGCAGTGAAATTGCTAATAACACAAATTAAAATTGTGAATAAATAGAAGAACAATATTTACAAATAAGGCTAGATTATCTCCTTGTTTAATTTCAAGAGTCTCATTGGAAAGTATTTAATCAACAGTTGTAAATCAATGTTGTTGGTGGATGAAAGTGAATGTTACTTAATGTGAAACTAAATGTTATTATGATAAATGTAGCTTATTGTGTTCTTCAAATTATGATTAAATGTGTCTAATTTTGTGATGTTTTAATGATATCATCCATGTTTTTCTTACCGTATCTATGAGTTACAAATTGACAATGGACTAATTACCGATATTAGCAATGAGGTCTATAAGTTGACCTATTGTTTTAGTACGTGCATGCACATTTCTTACTGTTTGAGTAGAATTCTGTAGAATAGAAAGAAAAGAAAACTGATAGCAACAACTGCTTTGGGATTATTTGCGTGAACAAATATTGTAGGCACACAGTCGTCTATCACAAGCTTTCGTGATTTTTTGTGCCACGGATTTTACTTGATTTTTATAATCTGCACGTCGACTCAGTTGCAGAAGGGTTAAGATTTTATCCCGTAGGTAACGGTAGGTCCCCGACGGTAGTGGAGTGTCGCGGTAGGTATGACATATGAGGAGGACTCATACATACATACTCAACATACGAGTAGATGGTAAAAGTAATAAAGAATCATTGTTTTTTATGGCATTTACAAGCCGTTCCTTATTTGAATTAGTATGTGGCAGAACAGACCTATACCTAGTCTTATTCCTCGAAGTAAATAAATATAAAAGTATATTATATATCTTATTTGTAGATAACATTGAAGTTATGGGAAATAGGTCAGGTTCAAAATATTATATTCAGTCTCGAGTAATTGAACAATTAGTTACAGTTGATTAGGTAAATATTTGCTACTAAGAGACAAAGCAGAAAAATGTTATAGCCAATGTCATATTTTCCGTACGTACTTACTTCTTTGTTTTACTGTTCGACTTAATTCTCATAACTATACTCAAAACTAACATGAATACGGAATGGTAATTTATACGCTATTAAAGGGGATACGTTCCTAGGTGACAAAATAATAAAAAAAATCAGTTTAATTGAATATTTTGAACATTTTGATTAATTATCTTAAGGCTTAGGCAATGGTTTGAAGAATTTTATAATTTTATTTTAGCATAGAACCGAATAGCAATATTTTAAAATATATTTTATTCATTGAGTAATATCGATCGCGGCGAAGGCGCTTCTGTCAAAATCCTCGGCGATATCATTTAATAACATAAATTAGGCTGAGTTGTAATAAGATCTATTTCACTTTTTTTAGTCCATTTGACGGCATTTACAAAGGATATTGGTATGGATTCCTATTGGTATCAATTTATTATTATGTATTTACTTAGTACATCCGCGAATAAAGAAATTTTTTGCCGCGAATGTAAGAATTAGGTCGCAATTTTTTCATTCGCGAATAGTGAAAACACGAATGTGGGAGCATTTACACTACCTACGTATGTACTATGCTCACCTGGTGTATATAATGTTAACTACTTTTATCTGGTTACGGAATTATAAAAATTATAGCGTATTCCCGAGATTACTTTGCAGATCTCACAAAATGTGGACTCGCTTAATACCTATTATCAAGTATGGATTTTGTACAGAGCTGAGTGCACTAGACAAAAGTGGGGACGATATAAAGCACTACGGTTCATCCTGTGTGCCAGTCTATCTATTTACATTTAGCTGTGAATGAATTGACATAGGAATTAATGTCTTGGTTAGTGATATTGTATGTAACTATTGTAATGTTTCTATCCCGAGGGAATTTAGATCATTAATTATACACATCGGTTGTAAAGTAATTAAAGTTGAAAAGCAAATTATTTATCAAATTGTGCGTTTTATATTCACAATAAGTAGGTACTAGGTACGCATAGACATAAGATCTATAACAATAAATAAATTGTACCTTACTTGTAACTTTCGGTATCTGCGGCACAAGTTTTCCTATTTTCTCATTATGTAAATAGCCTTAGTTAAGAATATCTGTAAACCCGATATTTTGACGAACACTAGTTCCTGGTAATAGCTACTGGCTGCTTCCATTCACAAACATGTAAATAAATAAATGTAAATACCCTGCGTCATTTGGCTAGATTACGAGGTAATGTAAGATATGCGTTATTTATTTCAAAACGACTTGAATATAAACATACAAAAAGTTCAAATGAACTATATAATAGAGGAGGATATTTGAGAGCCACCGGCGGGGAATTGGACGGCGGGAAACCCGGGTCGTGTGTTACATATACAAATATATGTAGGTGTGTACACTGTCTGTACATATAGGCCCCGCGAGCGGCATGTTAACGAGTTTCGCGGTGACCGGCGGAGGGGACGCACGCTCGTTATCGTCATCCATTGGACATATTTGTTACCTTCGACCGACGACAGCCGTATGCGGAACGTGCCAGAGTGACCGGCAATTTGTGCAATCATCTCGTTGAGCGTAAACAAACGAGTGAGTATGATTCGCTTTATGTAACCGTGGCCTCATACACCGGCCGGTAAAATCAATCGTCTCAATCTTCGTGGTATACTGTTTTGAAAACAACACTGACCGAGAATCTTATGGGTTCTGTTGTAACTGAGGGTTTCAGTTTATCTTGTTTATATTGGTACCTACCTACCTTACCGGATTTACAAATATTACTAGAAATATATATATATCCTTTAAATTACAAAATGTTCATATTTACATTTTTCCAAGCATTACTGTTTTTTTATGGAGTGTGTATATGGAAATGTATACTATTTATGCTGTACATCTATCTATCTATCTATCTATATCTATATATTTATATATATATCTATATACCTATTAGTGACGAGAAAACAAAAAACCAGGAATCTAATAAGAAAAAAGAAGCGGTACCTACTCTAGAGACCAGTTTAACTTGTATTGCAAAGCAGGTTCCAGGAGCGGTGTTTATAATAGTAGGAATAAATGTGCTTATTCTTAATATATTTAGTAATTATTGCTAGATGCCCGCTACAAAAATAAAAATGTTTTTCGCATTGATTACCGGATGGCGACATATTATATTGTACTGGAGTCTTCCAAGAAATTCTTGCTTAGCAGCTTGTGCAATGTTTTTGTCGTTGTCTGGCTAAAATAAAAATAATAATTTCGTAAATATAATAAAACCTTGTTACTTATTTTCATTCGATATGCAAATACGCTGAACTGCTCTAAGTAATTTAGTATTTGACTAAATAAATTCATCGTTATATCAGAAAGTAAAAAACCTATAAAAAGCATGTTAAAAACAATGTATTATTTACATGTTGCAAGAAGTAGAATATAAACTTTAAATAAATCAAATCAAATGAAGCTCAATTCGTAGAATCTCTAATTTATTTATTTACATACTTTTTGCAAATGCAGACCATGCATTTAATAAGCACCAGGAAAATCAGAAGTCGCACTTTACGTTAAAAAAATCAATTTCTATAAAATAAATTAGTATTCATATTTTCGAGTGTTCATACCAATGTTACATATAAATGCGAAAGTGTGTTTGTTTTTTGTTTTTATTTCGTTTTAAAAAGGAATCGCTTATCAACGTCATTTTGTTGGCTCGAATCTGAAAAACTAGGATAATTTTTCGCGGAAAAATATCTCATTTCTATGGGAAAAACTTGTTTTAAACAAATAAGTGCTTATTTATGGCATATAAATAAACGTGATGGCGTCATGGCCGCAATTAAGGGTATGACGTAAAAGATATAGTTTTGAGCATTCTAGTAACACCTAATATAGTTATAAAACTCAAACAATATAAAAAGGTTTTTCCCCTTAAGACCATCGTTAATTAAGCGAGCAGATTAGGTTTCTTAGAATTGTAGGTAAATCAGTATTTTACTGCTGGCAATTTAAATATTAAGTTAAAAAAGAACAATCGATTTAATTGCAGTGTGTTACATTGTTAATTAAGGTTTTCGTTGAAACGAGGTGATTATAAAGTTTGATAAATAGAATAACACTTATTTATAAGCACAGTTATTAATCGCTTGATATGTAGACAGATGGAGTTCTCGTGATTGTTAAGTTTTTGCGTAAATCACGACTTATTATACCGATGTATGTAAGCAATACAAATAAACGATGTAGCTGTTTTAGTGCGGTTGTTGTAAACAAATATTTTTGTTACGGTATAAACTTTGTGTTCATTTCATTTCAGCATCAAAGCTTGAACGCAACTGATATGGACAATGTGCTTGCAAGGCCCTGGTTGGGCCTTAAATAAATCATCAACACTCGTCAATGATTGAGACTAAGTTTGGTAACATGTGTTACATGCATGCATAAAAAGATCGAAACACTGTTCATACTGCACGTCAGCACATAATAAAAATAATAATTAAAACAAATAAAAAAACTAAAAGCTACTAAAATAATTCATTAAAAAGAACAGAATATGGAAAAGTAATTAAGTTAATTGATTTTATAATTTTATTTAATTTGTGTTTTGCTCCGTCGCATTTTATTGCAATTTTTTACATACAATGTTGTGAATTTGTATACCTATGGCATGTTTCACATTTCTTCTATTTAGTTAATAATTTTTTTTTTTTAAATAAATTCTGTGCATTACAGGAAAGGTTTTTGTATGTGGAAATCATAATGATAGCACACTGTGAAACCTGTTTAAAAGGTGTATGTTTAATAAACAACTCATATTGTGTATGATGGCTTCGATGAAAGTAGCATACTATAGCAATTTGACACGACCTTTCCTTGGTCTTAGTTTCTTCCTATCTATCCTACATACATGTATTATGTTCATTGTAAAGAAATTGTACCCAAACAAATTACTCGATTAGATATTAGATGCTGCTTATATTATAATCTCTATATTAATATTTTTCTGTTGACTTCGCTGTCTGAAGTTATTTGAATTCCATTAGCATAACGTTCGTTGCTAACGTCGAATAACGGTTGTTTTATACGTAACGGTAAATCTCGTATTTTGACAAACAAAATTTATGCAAAAATACTGAGAATACTGGCTGATATCATGTCTTGATAAATATTATTACTTACCGAGTTTATTGATGTAGTTGATACTCAATCTGTGTGTTACCGTACGTAGAGTTCAAAGGTGACGTGACGGTAAAGCAACATTGGGAGATTGGCAAGTTGCAACCTTGGCTAATATAATGACTAGCGACTGGAAACGTTCTTTATCACGAGAAACTTCTATCAGATTAAAAAAAAATCATTATGTTTTACAATGGAAGCGCTCGCAGCCTTGATAGTGTCGCGGATCGCTATATTATGTCTACCACACTGGACCAGCGTGGTGAGGTATGCGCCAGGACCCGCGCACTTCTGTGGAGAACTGTACCCAGCAGTGGGTCGTAAAAAGGCTTGCAACTGTACAGCCGACCAAGAGAACATTACACGAACATATTTTTAACTTCTTCAAAGTACCTACGCCTTACCATTTTTTTAAACTAACCTATTTCTTAGTTTAAATTCGGTTAGTGCAACCAAACCGCATTATATTTTATTGA
>DWQT01000650.1:0-20810 GCA_018244895.1 Myscelus amystis hages | reverse complement strand
TTAGATAGCTCATTTATCGAGGAAGGCTATAGGCTATATAACATCACGCTAAGATGAATAGGAGAGGAGCAGCAATATGAAATGTACGTCTAGACATCATTTATATGGCAAAGCAACGTTTGCGGGGACAGCTAGTTTTAAATAATTATCAGGTTGGAAAGCGACCTCGACTTAAGAAGATTGAGCGAAAAAACTCAGAGGTCTTGTTCTACTTGCTTTGCTTTTATCCACTGTACTGGAAATATTTAGTTTGACATATAAAAGCGAATAAAAAGTATGGTGGCATTATTATGTAGAATTGTATGTATTAAATCATCACCACTGCTATCAGAGCATCGAAGTTTAAAAACAAAGAAACTAGTATTATAGAAGCTTTCGCGCGAGAACAAAGGACTGCATGGAACTACGTCATATCTATGCAACTGTAACTATAGGGCGGGAGAGCTGTGCTTTACAATATACAGCATTTAGCATAAAGTGTTTGCCACAATGGCCGCTGTACTTCAGGGCGCGCTAAATTATGCTAAATTACGCAGTTACAAACAACATGCATGCATATGGCCAGGACGTAGATACTCTTCCCATTCCATTGTTGCCTTTTCCGGTCGATCTGGGTGTTTAAAAACCGCCTTTAAAGCCTCCAACAAAATTTAATCCTTTGTTGTTGTATAAGTTCAACAATTCGAACAGCACTATACAAAGTGTTCCTGTTATAATAAATATTGTACGTGACATTAGCGCAAAAAATAAAGCAACAAACTGCGAAACTAAACAAAGAACGTAATAGTTACAAGGAACTGAATACAGCGAACGTCTTGCAGACAATTGCACGTGAACAGGACACAGGCTGGCGAGCCGGGGGCCTAAATTTTATTATGGATGAGCCGTGCAGAGTGCATTCACCGACGGGGGTCGCGTGCGGCGCCAGGCGCGATAAACCATCGCCGTGATAGGGGGACAAGGAACTTTTGAAACCATAGACAATATCGATGTTTTTTTTTCTTTGATCTTTAATAGAGTTGATACTTACAGATACTAACTGCACTTACATTTTTATTGCACTAATATTCCTATCAATCCCATTCCTACAGTTCCATTTATAGCAACATCATCAACTAATTTATAGCAACACTGGTTACTATCCCAGTACATTTTGACAGTACTATATGACTATTAGAAGTTCATGGCAGATGATTTTACGGATAAAATTACTAAATGCAATTTATATTCAATAATTTGATTTCACAGGAATTTTCCACAATATGGGAGTAATACTTGCCATACGTGGCAACAATGTAATTCATGGCATGGCAATAAGGTATTCTATCATGACATTAATCCTTTCCACTTTATGTCTTGTAGCGTCATGTTATAACAGACGAAGATTACGGAACTAAAATTATTATTGTTGTTCAATTTTAGAAAATGGTCAACTCAGAAAAGGACTTCTATTCAATGTACCACAACCACTTAGATAGCCATAATCATGGTCACCCTCTTGCAAAACCTGACCTGTCTCTATAGCTAACTCATTTCCTTCTAATAGCTCTATGGTTGTAATTGCACTTGTGTGTTCTGCCAATGTAATAACTTTTTAATTTACTTTCAGGGCAGTGTTTTACGTTGAGGTAGGACTTTTCCCCCATGATCTGTATTTTCATCACATTATAATATACACTTTCTCATTCTAAATAAAGATATGCAGTTAACTGCATACACAATTAAAATGAATATAAAAATCAATTTTATATTATACTTCCCTCCATAAATTATACAAGTCATATTATTGTGCAACATAATTTATTTCCCCGGGGTTACAATTATAGGAATATTCCTTGTATGAATAGTTTTACATGTAAGTTGAATGTTTAGTACTGTAACAGCAGTATATGAAGCTTACTCGATGTCCTATTTGCTGATAATACCTGTTTTTTAATTTGTGTTGAGTTCAAAAAGTTAAAAATGCAATGAATGATGATACAATTTGTATTATACGTCGTTACATTAAACAGACAAAGGTAAAATGAAATAGACATAGTGTAGATAGATAGGTAGTGTTATACAAATTAAAAATCAAATATCATTATTGAAAATATCAAGGAAAAAATTTTGATGCAACCTACAGATCTTAGAGTTCTCACTGGCATTTTCTGAGGTGTGCTATGGCCTTTTCAGTATGAGAAAAGACCTATGACAACCAGTGAAAAAATAAAAAGGTTAATGAAAATTAACCATTTGCAACAAACCTGCAATCTGCATGAAGTTAATGTGCCTTGGGTTGCAAAGCCTCCAACCCATCAAAATAAAGAAACAAATGCACAGAAATTAGCTTTTATTTTGTCAATATAGTTAAATCAATACAATTAATGTTGGACTGCCTATGCTTGCCTCCTATGCATATATCCCTGTTATGCATATGCGTCCTTATTAATAAGCATTTAAATGAAGTTAAAAGAAAAACATTTTATATTAAAAACTTACAAATACCGTGGATCAAAGTAAAACATTAACCTCGTCGTTCGGGCAAGAAAATCAATAATTTCGCAAGTAAGTTCTCACAATTATCGTTTTATCGATACCCACCACACAGGATGTAAAAATCATTATAATAAGATTTCAGGGAAACCCAAACAACCATATTCGTAAGGCGTACTCTTTATGTGCTGAAAAATCAATAATACATTGGCAGACATAAAGATTGCTACTTTTATAAGAGAAAAAATGGAAAACTCATTACTTACCAGCCTGCAAATACTGCACCAAACTTTGGAAGCCTCTACAGCTCTTTCTTATTAGATTACAGTTGCTATCAAAAGGAATATTTATTTATTTTCACTATTCACCACAACACAGAAAGCTCTGTCGCTGACAATGACAAATGTAACAAGGAAAACTGTCAGATGTTTTAACGTTCCGTTCCACGTATTATAATCGTAACATTTGATTTATTTGGCTGTTAAAATGTTATCAATATCAAACCTAATACATATTTTTCTTATCCCAGAACCACATTTTATAAACAACGTCATATTTAAAATTAAGATTTGCGCTTGAATCTCCTACTTGCATATCTGTACTGTTTGGTATTCAGGTACATACATTTGAAGCATTTAAAACGTAATTTTTTATTTTAATCCCTGGTAAACAGGCACACGGCCCCACTCATTGTGAGCAGGCAATGCAGACTGCAACATCGATCATTAGGTTGCATGCCAGAAAGAAACTCAATGCTATGGGTGAAGAACTCTGTTTTATAGCGTATTAGAAATAGGTAGAGGAATCTAAATAAATAAGTATGTTACACATAGCATTGTATATAATATAACGATTACAAATAATTATATTCCAATAGAATTAAAACATGTATGTTTTAGGTAGATGCTCTATATTTTTAAAATAACAGGCATTGGTTTTCTAATCATTGTGATTGATGCTTAAAGCCTTCAAAACTAATAGTTTAACCAAAATGCTGAGATTAGTCTTCATAAGGAATGATGATAATTTACTTTAATGCATTTTCATATCTGGCAGAAACATCTTTCCAATTGGCAACATCAAATATAGCTTTCACATAATCGGCCCTCACATTCTTGTATTGCAAATAGTAAGCATGTTCCCAAACATCAATGCCAAAGAGGGGCACCAGACCTGAAAAAAAATAACAGTAATCAAATATGTATATCAAAATAAAATGGGTATTATGTCATGTTTTTTTTTTAAATATTATCTATAAGAATAAGTTTTAACTTTTGTATTTCGATCTATAATGCTTCATTAAACTTAGAAAAAACAAAAAGTGGATACAAATTACAACCTGTTGACGTGACTGTGAATTGTTTAACTGCTTTTCTCATCAACGATTGTTTACTCTCAAATATTAGTTACCTGTGGTAGCTTGCAGTGGATCTTGATTCTGGCAGGTAGCAATCTGTAACTTCTTCATTTGCTTGTTATAGCCAAGCCAACCCCAGCCAGAGCCCTGAACACCCACAGAGGTGGCGGCTAATTGGTTCTTCATGTTCTCCCATGAACCAAAATCACTGAAAAGGAAATATTGTCATAATAAAATTAACCTCCACTGGAATGCAAATGAGAAATATTAATGATATCATTAATAAGAACTAAGTGGGACGTAATAAGATAACTTTCGTTTTATTGAGACCAATGTCAACGAAATGGAAACATTCAAGGCGCTATATAAAAAATTGATAATGCAAATTAGTCATACTAAAGCAAAATTTCTCATGAAACTACATACAGAGTAACATAACAGTACCTACATATGACAGATAACTACTGCATACTCGTAATGTTTGTTATAAAAGTATAAAATACTGTATTACAATACTTAATGTATTCATAATCAATAGGTCAAGACTTACATATCAAAACTTAAAAAACAAATAATTTTATCATATGTACGTTTGTAGGTTATGAGCAAACTATAGTGTCATAAAAATTAAAGTAATTGCAAGTTTGCTCTACAAGGAGTGTTATTAAGCTTTGATAAAATTTGCATTTTAAAAAATAAAATGCTAATTTGAAGTAAATGCTAATATTTTTATGAGAGGGCAATCTTCAAAGTCAATAGATGAAACAGTGTATTGACGTTTTGGTTAAAGTATTTTGATTTTTCATATTATACTTTCATTACATTGAAGTATTTTATGAAAATTGGTGTTTCCCGGACATAAAAGCATGCAGGTTGTCTATAACTGGGATTATTATGAAAAAAATGTCATTACGTCTCAATGGCCTTTGTAAGCTGGTCTGAGGGTTTCCCACCATTGGGCGAGAGATTTTGCCAAAAGATTGTGTGATTGATGTGACCGCCTCCATTGAATTTGAGGGCTGGCGCGAGATTGATGATTGTGTTGATGTCACCTGAAGGTATTACACATACATACAATAATAACACTACATAATTGAATACAAGATACAGCTAATGAATTATATAAACTCTTCATAGTGATCGCGAATAATGAACAGCTCACATTTTTACCATACGTATAAATATTACATTACATAATAATAATCTAAGTGAAAAATGTATTCCCACCAGCAAATTGGGATGATGATTGAATCATAGTACAGATAATATAAATCCATTCTACTGAGAAGTCGAACCTACAGGATCTTAAAATACTCAACAATGTAACAACAACACTAATTTTTAGAAAGAAATCACTGTACTGCTCGATAGCTTTTGAGATTTCACAGGAGGGTTGACTGGAACATGGGGTGAGATTTAACCAAAATATTGCATGGTTCACATGTCCCCCACCGTTAAACTTGATCGCACTGAGCAGAGCAAGCACAGTGTTTGTGTCTGCTGCTGTTGTGGAGAAATTAGAGAGTTATCTGATTACTTTATAAATAAACTAGTTATTGCCCGCGGGTATGTGTGCGTTAAATTCAAAGTAAAACAATACCCCTTTACCTATACTGTGATAATTTCCTACTATCTTTGAAATATCTAAATTTATATATCTACTAAATTCTTACTTATTTCCATTAAGAAATTCTAAAGTGCACCATGTGCGAAGCTGTGGACAAAAGCTAGTTATACATGTAAACCTTCCTCTTGAATCACTCTATTTATTTAATAAAAACGCATCAAGATCCACTGAGTAGTTGTAAAGATCTACGCAATCATAGGGACAGGAAGCGAAAGCAACTTTGTTTTATACTGTGTAACGATAAAGATTGTAATAACATAAATGTTTATCTTTTTTTATTCATCTCTACTCTGCCATTTGACCGCAAATTAGGCAGATTATACACAGCTCTAAAAGCACACATATTATGTGTAACTTCCAAGTAAGGGAAACACAGATATTTTCATATTCAATTCACGATTATTCTGTTCTCAGTTTGATTCAATTCCACACAGTCAGGTTCAATGACCACTGGACAATGGCTCAATCAATTCCTAAATGTCAAGTATCAAATACATATTCGTATAGATGTTGGTAGCCTGATTAAAACAAACTGCCAGTGTTTCAAAACCCGAAATATCAATGTGAAAAGAAAAATATAAGCCACAAGGCCATTATGAGAGGCTCAAACTAGGCTATACCAGAAAATGGCAATGTTAAGGTAATTTCAAATTATTATTGACGGAATATAAGGTATTATTATATTAAATCGGGTAACCTTTGGCCTGTGCTTGTGCGAGTTTCTCCTCAGCGACATTGAGGTTGTTAACGTATGTTGCATGATGTTTGCTGTGATGCAAACTCATAATTTCGCGACTAATGACCGGTTCCAGCGCACTGTACTCATAAGGAAGATCTGGTAGCGTGTGCTTCTGGCGACTACCACCTGCAACTCGACTATATATACAAACCATCATTAGTAAAACACCAAACATATACAATGAAACATAGCCAATAAATTACTTAAGAGTTTATAAATAAAAATATTCATATTACATCAAGGAGCCGATTCTGCGTGATGCGAACATCTTGGGCTTAACTATTGCCACAAAACCGTAGAACTTGCCAGAAACCGGCTTATAATTTCACGCAAAGCCTTTAGCAATAAGATTATTAAGCGGCTTGAAAATTATTATGCAACTGCGGCATTCGCAAAAAGTGTCATAATCTCATTGCTATGAAATGTCAAATTACTGCCAGTGTCAGGAACAGCTGTCAAACCCAGATTATGTCGCGTGATTTAACAAACCAGCATAAATATGATCTAGATATTTCTGTAATGTTTTGTACATTTGTAACTTCATACAAAGTTCATTAATTCTTGGAAAATATTATTAGAATACTATTTATAAACGAATAATTTATAAACATGTTCATCAAATTGTAAACGTATATCATCGTAATCATTTGAATTATACATAACACTCTATTTGAAATATAATTTCATTATTACCATAACTGTTTAATTTGTGTAGACGACAAAAATATTACTTTATCTCGCTTTGTGAACTCCTTAGATTAATTTGTTGTACTCTAGAAAAAAATTCAACTTTCCTGCTGAGGAATAGGTAATAATTTTGTATAGCAAGCTGTGAACGGAGCAACGTGTGATAGTGCACGTGCGTATGTCGCTCTCCGCTCAGTCGTTCATTCGGCGCTTATTATGCACAAAATGTTACGAAGCGGTGACGTCGGTATCGTGCGCACCAAATGTTGTTAAATAAAAAAAATTGTGATAATTTCACTCTAAAATTTTCAAATATTGCATTGTTAAGTTAGTGAAAAGTTTTGCGTCCCTACATAAAAGTATTGTTGGAAATGTAATAGAGTCGTGTATTGAAGAAGGACATTTCTTCGAAGGCGGTGGTAGTGCATTTGTTTATTTATAGACTTCGCAATTTGCAGTCATGTTATTATTCCGGTGTTGCTAAAATGTCTCAAAGGGATACAGCGATACATTTAGTGGCTGGAGGGTGAGTGTTTATGTTGTATGATAAACATAAATAAAATGCAATTTGTACGCAGTTGCTATCTTCGCCGTTACATTATATTCAGATATGTTAGATGTTTATGCCAGCTTTTAGTTCTCGTAGGCAAGGCGCGATCTAAATAAAGATCCACGTAATTGCATAATTGTTATATTAATCTGTTTATTTAATGCAATACAGTTGTTAGTTAACTTTTGCTGCATTATCAATTTACACATAATATACTGCTCATAACATACTGCTCATTAAATGTATACAATTCAATTAGTTGTTATGTTTTACATCGTCTACATTTCTTGTTTATTTTCGAGTTATTTAGGGATTTTACTATACATTTGTTATTATATGCATTAGGGTTGATAAACAATAACATCCAATGGTCATGTCCATACATTTTTAAAAGACAACTACTTCACCATACATCTTGATCACATTGATAGAGTACTCTCACAAAAATTAATTCAGCTTTTTTGAGATAATACATCTTGACAAAAAGATGAATTACATTTTGCTCAAATTCCTATTAAATTACAGTATTATTGTATTATTATTGTAATGTTAAAAATATAATATGTGATGAAACTATAACATAGGTTACATATATTATTAAATTAGTAGAGTACAATTTATATTTGTAGGTTTTAGTATAATATTGTTAATTAACAAATTGTCATGCTTTTTATGTATTGTTTGTGCATGCCATCAGACTTGATACCACATTTTAGGTACTACTGGCTGGAAGTTTTTGAATCGAATATTTTGGTCAAGTAATGTTTAGTTTCATTAAGTGATTAAATTGTCTTATATTAAAAGATACAGTTCATCATTTTATACAATGCTTGATAAATGTCTGTTACACTTAATTTTACATTATTGTATACTTACTTATTAGAATCTTGAAAGTGTTTTATTTCATAATAAGTATAGGGCTGAGGTGATGTTAGGTTTCTGCATTTTTAAAGATCTTTAACCCTAAAAAATAATTTCCGACATACAATATTAATATGGATTACTTAGAATTATAATGTTTTTGAAGCTATACTTCTTTAGGCGCATTATGAAAAATTGATGAGAGTGAAATTTTAAGATTCGTCATTTTTTTTATAGTAACAGTATGAAGTTGCAGCGATTGCAGTCTCGAAATATCAGTCTGAAGTTAGTTGCTAATCAGTGTGAATAAATAAAAAATATATTGGTGTTTATATTCATTCAATCGTATTTATGGCGGTGATAGATTTATTGATCATTTAACAGATTTTTTTTTTATAATATGGAAGTAGAAACCGCGCATGCAGTCCACCTGATGGTAAGTGGCTACTGCCGCCCATGGACATTTGTAATCGAACCCGGATAAGATTAGATCCCTATCTCAGGTCGACCACAGATGCGCCGCCAGCCCTGAGGACCAAGCTGGAATGCCTCGAAAATGTATGTCTCCCTTACCACACCCTTCAAACAGAACACAGCAGCGCTTAACGGTGATGTTATAAGGCAGAAATATGTGTGGCATCCCTATTGACTATCTTTCCTCTCCTCGCCCTTGTGCTACCGTACTTAGTCGGCATGTACAGTGCCCGATGCCCTCTTACCCAAGGCATAGATGAGACGACGTTGTTAATTGAATGTCGCGTTAATTGCAGGTGGAGAGGCTGACGAAGGAGTTCCACATCTACCTGACGAAGGACGGCCGCATCTCCGTGGCGGGCATCTCGTCCAAGAACGTTGAGTACATCGCCGAGGCCATCCACAAGGTGACGGCCTAGACATTCGAATATCGTTACGATAGGAAATCACTCGCAACAGTACCAGTACCAGATGAACACAGTATTTATTACGGAGTCTAGCAGCTATTGCGGACTCGTCGCGGTCGCTTGTAGCTCAGTAAGCAGTTATGCAATTATTATTTCGTATATAATTTTTATGAGAGTAACCATGTAATGATTACTTAGTGTTAAATATAAATATATTTTTAATACGAATTTTATTTATTCTCCTCCGACGTGACCGAGATGTTGATGGCGTGGAATAGAAATACGTTGATGTATGATTAAACTGTTTATTGTTAAAATAAGTAGATAAAATAAAACTTGATGCCAAAACACAGAAATCGTATTGAACATGTTGCTGTGATTCTAGGACGAAACTAATTCTACGCAGAATATTTACAGCTCACAAACAAATGAACAATCAATTAACTTTAGGTTCTTTAAAAAGGGGGATGCAGGTCAATCGTTAAATTTGCATAAAAAATAAAAAATAAATTTTAATATTTTATACAAAAGTATAATTTCCTTTTAGGATGCTACACATATTGGGAACACATTTTTGACCACAATCTGATGGCATCGCGGCAACAATCTTAACAATATTCACCTGCATCGATATCCAAAATATGAAAACCTATAACATTTCACTACGCTAAATAGAATTTATTCCGACCATACATACTTACATACATACATACGTACACATCCAAAAAAAATGCGCTTTCCATACAATTCTATTATTATTATGGTACAAATTTATTATTCTAAAATTCTATTAGTCGACACATTGTCAATGATATTTTCAATAAAAACAGTTTCATAACATTATTATGTACAAATTTGTCATATAACAAACTACTACTAGTCATGGCACTATTTCTTTACAATGCAAAATCATTGCTCCAGCGACAAGAAATATGTACCTCACCCCCGCGCCGCCCCGCGCCGCCCCGCCCGCCCGGCGGCGACGGGCCCCTGAATATTACGAAACGAACAAACGCGGTCACATTGCATGGAACAGAGAATAAATTCGTAATCACTAAATAATTATGTTCCAATCGATTCTAATTAACTTCCAATTGCACTAATATTTTTAAAACTCCCGCTATACAAGTTCTATGACGTCATCATAAGATATGTATACATTGTCAAGTGTACCATATATAAATTGTGGTAAAACTCCAGAGGCGTATTAAACGTCAGTGTGGCCATATCGTTAATTTATTAACGAATTAATTTTTTTTTAATCCCACCGAAATTTGCGCGTACAAAGAAATCAACGTGCCACATGTTGAGGTAAAATCAGAAAGTAAACATTTTTATCAGAATTTATTTTATAAATGTTATATAATATTATTATTTTTTAAATATTCAAGTTATATCTCGTTAGACAAAGTCGACATTTTCATTTTCAACCGGTTTCTCTCTAAAATATCTATTCAATATACATATTTTATTATTTATAATTCTTATTATTCTTTCGAATATTGGACATACAATATCACAATATAATTTGCTTTACATTAAAACACCTTACATTTCTTAGTATATTTTCTAATCGAATACAATTAATATAATTGGATTCGGTGAAGAATATTACACTGTGCTGTTTCGTTTGTTTTCCACATTATTTGAAACAGCACATAGTAGGAATTCATAGACGATGGCTCGTTTTTGGAGAAAGTTCATAGAAACATTGTTGTGGGTAGTTCTAAAAAACCACACAGATGGCGCTCGTGAACGAACTCCGTTGACATTTTGTCTCTTACATACATACACAAATACTTAATATTATCATATTGCTTGCTTATTTTTCCTTCTACATATTTTAAGTACTATCACCTGCCTTAAAATGAAAAGCGGTAACACAAAGTACAACCGGAATAATCGTTTCAACATAAAAATAAAGTTTCATCTCAACAGAAACTTTTGTATTAATGATAAACATCATACGTAATCATTCGTACGGAACAAATTGCACAGTTAAATATATAAAAATATAATTATGTATAAATATAATACGACGCGTAACAAACAGTTCGTAATAAATACATAAATTGTAGACTAACGTGAACAGTTTATTTACAATAGAAGACTTATTTGAGGTAATAAGTGATATTCATTAAAGAGTACGATTAGACAAACGGAAGCTAAAGGCCACTCGCCGCGGGCCGGCCCGAGGAATCAATCCGTTCCCCTAACCAACGTACAGCTAACAGTCGTGACTGAGTTGCGGCCGGCCGCCGCGCCGCCTAGCGCCACTCTCTAACCCTACATCCCCGGGCCGCCCGCACCGACCCGTCTCCCGCGTAAAGCCGTCTCAACGGATAGCAACAATATGCAGTTATTGCACGTGGATTCAGTTATACAACTCCAACTCCAACTCTAAATATATACGACACAACCTTCATAATTTCTACAAGCGCTTTTGATATACATTTTTGGCCCATTTAACACCGAATCTACCTAAAAATAATGAAAACGCAGTGAAATTAATTGAAATTATTGCTCACTCGCACCGATCCCCTGGGTGCCTACATCGCATCCAACCGTTCCATAAGGCACTGGACCTTCGTTATGTGAACTATACAATAAAAATCAATACACTGATATTTCAGCTCCATACAAATTCAATTCCAAATGTTTGACAACGACCTGCTTTGCATTTGATTTTGATCTCATAGCGTGTTAAACTATTTTGAAATCAGTTACCTTATATCATAGGGCATAACAAAGCAGGTCTTTAGGTGAAGAGATTTATTTATTTTTCATGCAGATTAAAATTTGCCAATGGCAACAGTTTTTTGAACGTAGATAGCATGAACAACACGAAACATTTTCTGACTTCCAAATTTTTTTCACACATTCAGAGTAAAGTACGGCATAAAATCAACAGATGGGATAAATAATTTTTCAAAACATCATCAAAATTATTCTACGTTTAATTTGATAATTGCTGGCTTCATCACAAACACGCTATAGTAAAATTCAAAAATTTTAAAAATTTAAAACCATCCTCCATGAAATTCCTCAGGGGGGTTAAAATAATTCTTTCATTCTAAGTGGCTACCAGTACAGTATTTATAATGGGGTTTCAATGCAACAGAATGCTGTGTTTTAAATACATTATCAATTTAAAACGAGGACTTGTTTATTAGGCACCTTGTCGGTTGCAATGATATTCCATGGTATATTCAATGGAATTATTAAAAGCCTAGTGAACGGACGATTATGAGTATTACGGTTATTTGTAATCACAGGCTGCGACCAAAACTTCATGAACAAGAGGACAATATATCCATGCACACTAAAATCCTACAATATTCCTGTCATTTTACCTATTTAACTGAGATGAGCATTACTTCGATATTGCGGATGGACAGTATACTAATGACTGGATAACTTGATTTTCAGTGAAGCTGTTATTGGCTATTGTTATTATACTAAGTAATAATTATAATATTAATATATAAAATTATTATAACAACAGAAATATATGTTAACATAATTTATATATTAAATAACAAGAAGTTAACTATAATTTGTGCGTCTTGCTTAACTTATAATCTACATATTAGGGGGTTAGCACCCGAGATGACGAGTCTATGTACAGCATTATAGGTACATTTTTCACATATTTATGTATTTTTAGGTATCTAACGACGGCCCGTGAGCTAAAGGTGAGTGATTTTTGTCTATCTGTTCACTGCCATCGGTTGTTCAGACCCATAAACAACTAGTTTTCCAATTTTCCGTTTAATATTACAACATGTTGAGCGAATTATAATTATGATGACTGGCTCATGTTAAAAAAAAATTGCTTTACTTCAAACCGTTAAAATCATTACTTGTTAACAATAATATGGAGAGTAAAATACTGTGAAGGACAATAACTCTCGAAGTTACTCTGTTTTAGTAAAATATATCTAAAGTTATCCCTGAGTATCATTTAACAAAGTATTTATTTGTAGATAAACTATAAGTAAACCCAATTAAGTTAACCCAATAAGTTTTATAGGAGAGAAAAATATTTGTACAAAATTTATATCATTGACATAATTTTTTGAAGTCTGTTACAAATTGATATCATCAATGAGACTACCTATTTAATGAAAATACTTTTTAAGAAAACAGATCAGTAACCATTGAACAAAAAATCAAAGATGTCCCTTGATAATTAATTTGTTTCTTTCTACACATTTTTAAGTATTGTTAATTTTCTCAGGCTTCATATTGTTTTTTTGGACACGGATTATATACCCTTAGATTAAGAGGCAAGGCCGGAATATGGTAGAAAGGCTAACAACAGATATGGAGAACATAATGGAAAACTCTTAAGTAGTGACAGTTTCCTTACAATACTTTTGTCCACCATTATAGCATTTCATATTTAAAAATTAACACATTTTTTTTCATATTCTTGGAATTGCAGGGTTCAAAACCCCAATGTAACAGTGGAGGCAGAGGGGAAAGTGGGATTACCACTAAATTAATATAGAATCGTTAGATCTATTTTCACAGTTTAACAGTATCAAATGCCATACATTTTTTCATACCATCAGCAACCTTGAAATTAACATAACCTTTTGATATCAGTACTTTTGAAATAACTTCCAAGAAATAAAGCGAAACGACCGAAAGTGGGCCTTTAGGGGTCCAAAATTTGTTCTCATAAGAAATTTCTTATGCAGTTACAAAGATGAGGAAGGGACATTTTGACATTGTCTGCATTGACATCTTGAATTGTCTACAGTAAAATCCGGTCGTGTCTACATCATGCGAAACTGACTTACGTCATTTTAGTCGGTAGCCATATTTTAGCAGTGACCAATTATGATTATTTTAATCTCTTATGTAAATCTGTTGGGATAAAATCCGAGCAATGGTAACCAAAAAGAACTTATTTCCCTATCTTAAAACATCCTTTGCATGTTGTGAGACAATATATATGACGAATGACAAAGTCACTGTCATAATTAGAAAGAGATAGATGCATTGCTGATGGGGGGAAAAGCACACATTGACAAAAAATGACACAAGATTAATATCAACTAAGTTCTTGGGGTTCTTCTGGAGGTTGGTGATTATTTAAATTTCAGTTGAACATTAAGGTTCCTTTTCCTCATCTCACACTACGATATAAACTTTATACATTTTCAAATTACTCAAAATGGACACTACTGTTTGTTAAAGGAAGAATAATTGATATACAAATACATATGTGATGGTATTACATTTAAGGAATTATATGTAATACCTATTAAGCATATAAGAAATTTTCAAAAAGAAAATCTCAAGGCACATCATGCTTACAACTGATTTTGACTATGAAAAAAAAATCAATAACAACTTATCCAGTTTTGTCAAATATCTGGAATAGAATACTTTATAGACTTTTTATAAGTCAAAAATACAAACGGTTACTTTTTGAGATGTTTGTATCAATAACTTTTGTGAGAACTTTCGAGACATTTTCATCGAAGTAGAGGGAAGATATATTTGACGAGTGTTGTTTTATATATTGGGCAGTGAACCAGTATGGTTGATGATTTTCCATAAATATAGATCATCCACGAAACTAGTGCACAAAACTCAGAGGTATGAATTTTTAAGAACTGCTTTAAACTTTTAGTGGTCATATGAAGAGGTTTAATTTAATTAAATATAATTATTATTTTATAACATGTAAGAAAATGTGGCCCAATGATTGTACCATTACTGAGCATCACAAGTATGATCATGCATTACTAGCACATGTCCTTATTGTTAATTAATACATATAAGAAATGTTACATTACAATACTATAAAGCTTGAGCATTCATTTACATTATTTAACTAGCTATTATATTATGCAGAAGGTCATCCGTTACAATTGCAATGGTCGAATTGTTCATCCAGCACACGGTCCAATAGCAGTATGCAAGAACAAAATATAAACAAAAAACATATTTCTATGGTTATTAAAACTTTCTCCCTTAAAAATATGAAGTTTAATTTTAATATTAAATATAATCTACATTGACAAAAACATCTTATATAAAATATATGTATTGTTGTAATTCAAGGCAAGTTTATAATAATATTCAAATTCATTTTGATGTCTACGTTCATATGCATATACTGGAGAGTTATGTACAAGGGGATAAATAAACATGTCCAACATATTTTGAAAATAATCATATACTATTCGCTAATACAACTATTCAACTCTGTTACACATTTGAAAGAAAAAAACCAAATTACTCGAGATACATGTGGTAGGAGTCCTTAAACGATGAGTTTTCAATTTGAAAAGAGATATGTCGACAAACAGTTAATTTGTTTTAGCCTCTATTACTTAGTTCAATGTTACAAAAATGAACTTTCAACTTAACATTTACCAACGAAACATCTAGTGATAACACCGCACCCGACAATATCGAAACACCGCGTCGCCCACGACAATGTCACTCACTTCACATTATATGTCCGAACTTATCATAGTGCATTTTAAAGAAACATTTTACCACGTTCGATTTAACCTAAATTATTGCTCGTTACTTGTTTAAAGGCAAACGTTCACTTACAGTGTGCGAGTCGGCGGAGTGGGCGGAGTGGGCGGAGTCGTCGGCGAGCAGCCGCACGAGCGGGTCGTCGAGCGCGCCGCCGCGCGGCCCCTCCCGCTTGCCCTCGCCGCCGAACACATCGTCGCCCACCAACATGCCTTCATCTAAATACGAAAACGAATCCAAATTGATATCCGAACTTGTGATCGCCGTACTGTAGATGTCTATCCTCTTCTGTTGCGACGTCGGCTCGGCGACTTTCTCCGTCAGTTTCTCCTTCGCCTTGAACAAGGCCTCCGACTCGGATTTGTCGATTTTATCGATCTTCTTCGTTTTGTCTAAGTTTTTTGATTTTAGAGCGAACGACGAGTCGTTGCTGGACGATCCGTCGTCCTGCAGTTGACTCAGTAAGGTTCGTGTGGCGAGCGAAAAGCCCCTTGTGGAACTAAATATTTCCTCATTATGTCCTAAAAAAATTCGGCATTAATTTATCTGAAATTCTCAACAGAGCAATCGAAAACTCGTTTAAATGCACAACTTACCGCTCGCCGCCGACCGTGGTATGCTCTCTTGCGACGAGTGTTGCTGTTGGCAGCTGTTATCTACCATAAACTCATTTTCACTGTCGCTCGACATGCCCAGGTCTAAATGTAACGAATTCAACTTATCGCCGTCGTCTTTCCCTTTCTTCGACACCGTATCTAGTTCCATTTCCCAGTCTGTAACGCGTGAATCTTTCGCGCCCTCCGCGCTTTTGATAACATTGGATTTGACATCGTCTTTATCCATAATTCTTAAACTATTCTCTTCAATTGGTACGATATCTCCTATGCTTTCGTTGGTCGAGTCTAAACTATTCGTGTTACACGTTTCTTCCGTGAGCTGACTGTCGAACAATACTGGCGTGTCTTGAGTGATCTCTTGATGGCTCATTTGTTTCTCCGGTTCCGGAATACGTGAAATATTCGTATTCCTACTCTCTAGTATTTCAGACATGGTAGTGGTGCGTCCCGTTTGTTCGTTGTTTAGTTCCAAGACAATTACATTCCCTGCACATTTACTCGTCTCCGCTTGCTCTGGCTTCGACGCTTGTAGCAGTTGATTTACGTTTTTACCCATAATTATTTTCGTATCGTTACCATTTTTTGTGAACGTTAATGTTTTACCTATCGTCGCTCCCTTTTGTACAACTATTAAGCTGCCTTTTGCACTACCGGGTCGAACTATTGGATTCGTTATTTTAGGCGTTATGACGGGTGCCAGCCCTTTCACGGGAACAATGTCCGCTAAATTAGCCGTTTTAATCGGTTCCACGCTAACGATTTTTGCATTAGAAGGTATGGTATTAACTGAAGCCGGCCTCGACACCACCGTGACGCCGGTAGACTTCACCATGTGGCTGCTGGCGTGTGAACTCACCGGCACCAGTTTCATAGCCGTCGGGACCCCTTTAAAATGTAACAAAGGCATTTGACTCTCATTCCCTGACTTCGTTCTATTTTTTGCAGGTAGAACAACCATTTTTTGTCCTGATTTCGGATTTAATACAAATGTTTTCGCGGAAACCTTCAAATCTGTAGCCGGTATTCCTTTAGGCGTGAGGGCTTCGGATGTTTTTGGTAGTATACTATTTGTACTTACAGCGGGCATAACTTCTTTGTTAGGCGTGCTCGCGGCCGAAGACGTAACTATGATTTTCGAATTGGACATTATTCTATTGTCACCGGATGGTTTCGATACGACAATCATTTTCTCCGATAGAACGGGTGCGTTGGATGTACGTGTTTTGGGTACGGACCCAATAACTTTTGTGGTACCAACTTTACTAGCAGTATTTACAACTTTCTGAGTAGAGGTCGGAGTGACAACCACTTGTCTACTGGATATAAGTTTAACACCGTCAGGTTTTTGTAAGATTTTGAATTCTGGCATTTGTACTTTCTTTTCAGCGGCGTGTGTCATTTCACTCCTCTTTTTTATTATGAGATGACATGGTTTAGATGAGTTTGGTTTTTTGACGGGTGTACTTTGCGCCTGCAGCGAGATATGGTCATCTGGGTGTGTGTTGTCCGACACTCGGAGCTCGTGAGGAACGGTGGCCGGCTGCGTCAGCAGCTGCATCGTCGGCGAGTCGGTGACCATACCGGGTGACGACATAACTTTAGGTTTCATATCGTCCATAAATTCAGACTTTGTTTTGCCGCCAATTATCGATTGAGCATATGACGCTTGGAACGAGTTTGGCGTTCCAGTTGCATAGTCTAAATGCATCGATGACAAGTTATACTGTTTACTGGGAGAGATTGACAATTCCTGTGATTTCTTATGAGGCTTTGACATAAGCTGTGGTGAATTCTTTGATGTTTGTCTGTGTGGCCTATGTTTGTACTGCGCGGCACGTAACGGATGCGACTGACTTGTTTTGCTCGTTGACACTTTACTAACTTGATTATAAGAATGCTTAGATTGACTTGATGATTTACCTGTATACCAAAGAAATTATTATTCACATCAGTTACTTTTTCTTAATTAGAAAATACTGTGTTTAAATTCTATACATCTTTTATTCTAAATGTAAGGAATGTTATTCACTACATAGTATAAAATAAAGTCGCTTTCTCTGTCCCTATATACCTTTGTGTGCTTAAATCTTTAAAACTACGCAATGGATTTTGATGCAGTTTTTTTTAATAGATCGAGTGAGTCAAGTTGAAGGTTTTTTATATATAATAACACCCATTATTAAATATATATTATAAAAATATAGCAATGATTTAACGCGCGCGAAGCCGCGGGCAAAAGCTAGTTAAGAATATTCCCTGCATGTATCTACATAGATTTAAATCAATACTTACTAGTCGCAGTTTGAGAAAACTTTGAATATATCTGTGATAAATTTAAATGTTTTTGATTCGTATTGACCGGGATGTTTCTCATATTTTTAACTGGTGTTGCTAGGTCATCTGGTATTGGTGGTCCTTCAGGTATTTTTCTTTTCCGACAAATTAATTCTGTTTCCCATATCTAAGTACAGAAATGATTTATTACACAAATTAAATTGTTACACATTCGTTTTATTAACACACATGCAAATTTTTGTTTTTCATTAATTAATTTGTGCATGCAATACCGTCATTAACATTTGTATTTTATATTTAAAATGTTAGATATCTAACAATACTCACTTTACTAGTCTGATCTTCCTTGGCAATAGGGGGAAATAGCAGTTGATCCAATGGTTCATTCAACTGACTGCCTTCAGCCATTAGAACCTCACTATCAGATAATTCTTCTTCAGTTGACAGTGGGGCCGCTAGTTCTTCTGCTTCCAATTTCTTCTCTATTTCTTCATTAACTTTCTCAGCTGCATCCCCAACTTTGTCCGCGATTTCTGCATACACTGTTTGCGCGACCCCTCGAGGCATGAGTGGCACTAGCCGTCGACCTTCACCCACCCACCCTAGTCCAGTGTTCGGTCCTGTTAACCTGAAATCATTCACTATTGCTTTAATTTTGAACTTTTTTAATTTTCTTCTTTGATTTATATTTATTTTATTTAATATTACATTCACATAAAAATAACTTATCTAAGTTAAGAATTACATAATTTTAATTAGGTATGTAAAAAAAAACAAAGAAAATTGTGACAAATAAAGTCGATCTTAATATCCACAATATAACATTAATTTAAATATATATAAAAATTACAAACCTTAAAATGAGTGACAAAACAAAAAAAAAATATTGAATCATTCATATAGCTTTTTCTAACCATAAAAGTTGCATTAGTGAATTATGTGTAACATATATGAGACTTATTATTAATACATATGTCAAATATATAGCATAGGTTATGTGTCAAAATGTAATGGAAAAAAAATATAAAACTAAGTAAAGTTGAATAATGATGAATGAATTATAAATAATGCTAATCAAATCACATAAATTGATTATCAATTGTCAAACCGTAACCAATATCTACAAGGCCTATATGGCTACATATCTATGTGACATTTCAATTTCTCAAATTTTATATTTCACTTTCAATCTTATAAGAATGAACTCAATAAATGCAAAAAAAATGCATAGGAGCATATTCACATCACACTTCACAAGCTCAGGCACAGCCATCTTTGACATTGTTGGAACACTGATTTAAAAATAAATCATGAGCATCAATCAGAAAATATAATTGAAATAAAGCTTACTGTTCAGCAATAGTGGTCAAGAGCTCGTCGTTGGAGACGCGGCGCGCCTCCGCGTTGTGGCGGTCGCTGCTAATGTGTAAAACGGCGCGCAGTTCCTCAAGCAACTTTTTTCTGTTGTCTTCCAACGCTCCTTGTGCTCTGAACACATTGATCATATTCGAGTAGGCATCCAATTCTATAAGCAAAGGAGTATACCACGTTAGAGAATATCTATTTTAAGCACTTTTCACATTTAAGATCGTCGAACGAAACGGACACAACGCGAGAAAACCATAGGAGGGAAAACGAATGCCATTTATAAAACTAAATATATACCGAGTCTCCTGAGCGTCCGTCGACATTCGTCGCGGCTCAGATTTAGAAGCGTAGGCCACATTTTCACCAGCTTAAGGATATTAGTATAAGTCCACTGTTTGATTAAATTATTTTAACCATATTTTAATAAATACTCTACTGGCAAATATCCATACTGTTTACTTCAAACGACAATTCGTTCATTTTGACATTTCAAGTAGGTAGAGATGCGAAATAATAACGGATGGCTTGAGTAATGTCTATGGATTTAGGAATACCAGAATTCAGTGCGATAGTTTACCGAAGTAAACGATACCGAAATACATGACACAGAATTAATTTAAAACTAATGAAAATAATTTATATACATATAATTAATATCATATGTATAACTGAACTTAAAGAGCTTTGAAGGATTCTAAGGGACGGAAAGTCCTACCGGTAGAGCTGCTTCTATAGTTAAGCAGTTATTATTAAAACTACCTAGGTTCAGAGTAGGGGTGTTACGAATATTCGCATCCGCATCCGTAAATGCGGAGTATTCGCATCAATTCAGACATCCGCATCCGC
>DWQT01000649.1:0-20810 GCA_018244895.1 Myscelus amystis hages | reverse complement strand
TCTATTCCAAATCTTCACTCTTTCTTACCATAAACGTGATTTGAAAATCAGGTTTTGAGGTTGTACCCCGCCTTAACTGCATCTGCCTATTTGGTTACGAGTATTCGACATTACCGTAATTTCGGGTAACAGATGAATTCTCTGTACAATATTACACATCATCATCTAAAGAGAATTAAGACAGTTTAAAGTACAGTTCATAGAGATAAAGGCGTAGATAGATAAGAGAATAATAAAAACAAAATCATGATTGGATACAATATAGAAAGTGAATCGCATGGAGTTTTTGAAAACAAAAAAAAATACAACATTTTGCAAGTAACCAATACGTTATGAATAGTCCGCTAGAAAGATATCTCAGCGGAGACGAATGTTGTAAGAACATTAGCTACGGTTAATTCATAGTCGGTAATAGAAATCGTATGTAAATAAATAGTTCGTTCTGATATTTCATACACTCACACAGCTTATAATCAATCATTATAATGCACTGGTACAGATGGTTGATGCTAGAATATTGAACACGGTAAATTTAAAATCTTTGCCGCTCAATGCATTCGCTCGTCCACCATTTAAAGAATAAATATCATTATGACATAACACTAGTCTACTCTGTAACAATACACTAAGATTCGTTTAGACCGAAATGTCTACACGTATCCCCTCCACCAGAAAACACAAAGATGGACGCCAAGGACATTAAAGTGAAATACAATTGCACATTGTTATCCAAACTCCATTGCATCATATCTTGTCTACATTTTTAAAAGCTATCTTGTTGCTTGCATGCAATACGTTTAAACATGGACTTTACATCACAAATGCTTCCTTCTGATATTGCACATGTCCATAGGCTACGGTGATTAATGGCCGCCTCGTCTACAAGTTTGCTCGGTTAAATATATTAATGAAACCCTCGAATCGCGATGTATATGGACCCTAAAACAATTCCATAACGTTAAGTCGAACACATAATGATATGCAAATCGCGAATCGATTAGAAACAGATCATTGAAGCTCGCGGCCGCGGATTTTATAACAGCGAAAGTAGACTGTCGCTTTCTATCCTAAAATGTGTGTAAAATCGGTGCGAATACCGACCGACTCCGGCACACCGTGGGCGGTGGATAAATATGGAACCTAACTGTGCCCACGCCGGGGATATGACCATCAATATCACAGGTGGTTATATGACTTGCACTACTACCGTGTTCACTTTGCAGTAAACCACGGACTTAACGAGTAGCTTTTTTTAAAACGTTTATTTTTCCCCGCTGTCTCTTTCCTTTCAGTCTTCTGCTGTCATAAGGAAACAATTTTTAAACCATAGACTACAAAGCTAACCAAATACGGATTGGCAAGCTTCACACGCCTCAGAGACCATTATGGAGAACTTCATTTTTATAAAACGGCATTCATCTTTGAAAATTGACCGAAGCCTAGGTTAGAACCCAGATCATCGGACTGAGACACTGTAATTCAACCAGATAAGCTACCACTGCTTGTGAACAAAGATCAGAACACAACGTTAATTTGACACAGAAAATCTTAATCAGTAGATCAATCCGTTTTGCATTTGGTCTGAAAACAAATCTTAAAAACTGTACGCATCAGCATAGCTGCGGCGCATAAGTCGTAAGTCTGCTACGTTTTTTAAGGGTATAATTTGTACTACAATCACCTTTAGTGCCGGACGTTTTTTCCGCTTTCGAAGACGAACCGTCGGAGGTAGATACATAAGTTTGAATAGCGAATGTTAATAGATTACAGCAAACGGTACATCATCTGTCTATAACATCGACAATCAATATAACGGGAGATTATTTCAACGAAATTATAACACGAGTTTCGTTCGAAGCATCGAACGGCTCGAACGTACCCGCGTAGATAAGGTCTTAACCTAATACGGAACAAGACGCGCCGTGTATGGGAACAAAGCTCGATACACACAAAAACACATACCGTTCCGATTGTTTAGGAAGTGAGATTAGAATCGAATCATGTGGATTTCTCTTTTATGTAATTATCATTGTAACGAATGCAAATATCAACCTTACATCGCGAATATAAGGATTACTTAATGTTACATTAGATACAACGGGCCATACGTAATATTATAAAGAGGTTTATTGAATTTTTTATTGCGTGTTTTGACCGCGGCGGGTTAATAGTTTGGTAATAGTAAGTTATGTTTGCGGGGACGTCGACTGCGCACGCGAGGCAGTACTTATAACATTAAATTTACATACATTATATACAACGTATGAAGAGGAATTTCTAATCTCGTAAGTAGCAATCGATACAATATGTTAAGTATTTTTTTTTTAAATATTTCATATTAAATTAAAATTCATACAATTCATTTGCGAATTTTCTATTTTAATACTCAAGCGCAAAATAGTGCCGTTCTTCTAAACTTTTTTTTTCTGTTCAAAGATTGTTTCACAACTCTCTCGACTCTTCAAAAAAAACATTGATAACTTCTTCCTTATTTGTGCAAAATCCAAATCAAGTACAAATATATACAAGTATATGGACGCAACTTATATCACCGGGGTAAGAAAGCGGGTATGTCAAACAAATAAGTAAAATAACACATAGTATGCAGTAGACGGAATAGCGTGGACGCAACAATGGCTCGCCCGAGGGCTCCTCACGTTAATTATCGTGCAGTAACGAAGAAAGTGGACAAAGGGGGACCCGTAACGTTACGTACGTACGCTTTCGTTGGCCGCGGCGAGCCAATCGATACAATTTAAATCTTTCACCTGTGTGTAATTCGTACGAAATAAGCTTTAAGGCAACGGTCACACTAACGACTTGAAGTCGAACGATCATCCACAGACAATCACGTGGCGCCCGGCAGCCGAAAGGGACCGAAGACCCGAACGGGACACACGCGAACAGATCCGAACAGTCCCAAACCGCCTGAACACATCCAAGCTTGCCCGAGCTACCCCGAGTGGCCAGCGATCGGTCGCCGACGGACTGTGCTTGCGAACAGAATTAGCGACTACACGCAACTTATTGTCATACGGCGACAATGAATCGATTTCTTAGATTTATGGATACATTCTATGAATATTTGACAGGCCGTTCGTCAAATGGTCAATGACCCTGACTGCTAGGTAATAAGTTATGGCTATGATTCTCATCCACGACGGACATTTGTGTGATGAACAAACGAACAATGGAACCCACGACCTCCGGTTTTGTAGGGTCTCCAAGCAATAGACAAGTGGTCAAGCAAATTACAACTTAACCAGAGCAATGCGTGGTCGGGTCCGAAATAAATGTTATCATCAGCTAGTTATCGATGTCAGCTTACATCGCTTCTCGTTAACGTTCAAGCAAGTGCTTAACCGTGAAGACATACGATAGGTGATTAAAGAGTTAATAAGCGGCACGCAGGCGGTGGTAGCGAGCGAGATGAATAGATGGTGAATAATTAAACTTTCCAGTGCTTTAATGAATGACAGCTACGGCGCTTGGCCGTAATCGTTACGTTGAACACGGATGAAATTAAGTTTGCATAAAACAAATCCAAACATTTCCTGAAACAGCAGACCTTTTCGTTCGGGTTTTCTTCTGAAAACAATAGAACATACCTATCAATTGTTTGCAATGAACAAAATCTATAATTTAATTCAGTATTTTATTTATTTATTTACGCAATAGCACCTAATGCTGGCTTAAACGCATGTAAGTCAGACGTACACAGTAGGACTTGAACCCAGAAGATGAGAGGCAGAATTTCGAACCATTAAGCTACCATTGCATTTCTATTGAATGAGTTAATTAATGCGTTTTATATGCAAAGTGGAGGAGTACAAAATTAATTACAAATGTATTATATGTTTGTAGTAGGTACGTGTTTCATATACGCGAATGTAACTCAAAATTATTATACATAAACTAAATAAACTAGCTTTTAACCAATAATGCGCCAATTTTTTTATTAACCAAGAGATCTAAAATTTCAGGTATCTAACGTCGACAAAATTCGTACAATTTTAAAAAATCCAAAATATTGGTACCTATAGATACCTTTTCTAAGCTAAGAAAGATCCGATGGCAAAATCTCTCCGGAAGAGTTGAAAAAAACAATTTGAGCCGCGTACGATGAGTAATCAAATCGCATGTTTTCATTGAACACCTGATGGACGGGGCCGGCGCGGCAGGTCGGGAGAGAACTGGTTTCAGACTACGCCTGCCAACCACTGCATGCTGTAAGATCAACCGTTTTCCATTCACGCAACCGCCCATGTAACATAGCTACCTGTTATGTAATATAATCATTTAACTACGTTTTATCTAAGTGACAAAGTTGTATTATTTGACCATAGTGACATAGTAGACCAAATACTTATATTATTAAGTCGCATTTATGTTTATTTAATTCTGCAAACAAATAGTAAATTTAAAAAATAGATAACGAGATAAAGTGCATTCCATTTAAGCCTATTTTATAAATAATGCAACAATGTTGTATTTCCTTTGTAAATCTATTTTAATTTAATTATATTATTATTTAATATACAATAATATATCAGGGAGCTGGTATTTATTATCGTAATTGACCTTCCAACCAACTGTTATTAATGTTGAGATACAAACGAGAATCCTCATTCCAAAGATTAAGGCTATTCTTCAACGAACATTACATACGACATCGATATAGACAAGTGAGCGACGACCTTAAAAACAGCGATAATCGTATCGCCTGTCACTCGCGGTGTGCACACGCACTATCTCTTTCAAGGTGCCCAATAGCACCGGGCGAGAGAGGGAGAAACAAACAAAAAAGAAACAAGATGTAACACATAGATGCAAAATATCTTTTTGTCGTGTAAAGGTTTCAGATGAAAGTGATCGTACGTCCACCGCCGGCCATTGACAATGACCGTGACTGCTAAATGTAATTTTCACTCGCATTGTTGTATCGTCGATATATAAATATGCATTGATGTATAAATGGATGTCGAATAAATAGAATTTTCGTACAGTAACACTTGCTGCGTTTCGCTCAAGTGACTCTCTATTGTTGATGTATTTATATTAACAATATACAGAATGAGTCTGCGTTGTATTGCAACGAAGAGAATTTAATTTACCTAACAGTTTATTTTCAATCGTTTAATGAACACTTGTACACTGCAGCCTCACAGGACCGCTATATAAAAACTGAAAATGCGATCGTTTCTTTGTCATTCTCTCACGTCACAGCGAAGCGATCCATCGATGTAAGTTTTGGTGCGGAGATAGCTGAAGGGGTAGACAGTGACATAGGATACTTAAAATACCTCATTTCTAATGAAAGTCTAGTTTTAAACAAATAACCGCGATGAAGTCGTTACCGTCGAATGCCGGTATGACGTATAAATAAGATACATTAACCACTTTGAACTAAGCTTATAATTATACATATGACATTAAATAAATTGAACAGATTAAATTTAATACCCATCTGAAAACCGTGTCACTATCAGCACACATGCGTAGACGTATGTCTATTGACATGCGGTACGTCGGAAGCACGCATGGGCGGCGGCGCGCCGGCGATGTGTGACACGAGTGTCACACCGGCGGCCACTTGTTGACACTGTGACACACTTCGCCGCGACGCAACACACGTCACAGGTCGGCGTCGTTGTTGACATCGATTTCAATATCGCTACGTCTTCAGAGAAAATTATAGCGTCGTATACGTATTAACGGCTCGTTCGATGTCCTCTTAGTGCTCAGTGACCCCGACTGCTAAACCGGTCGCGGGTTCGATTTCCACCCAGAAAAAACATTTGTGTACTGAACATCTTCGTTTTTTGTGTCTGGTAGTCATAAAAATATCTATATAAGTAATATATATGATGTATAGTATGTATGTAGCTCTGCCTAGTTTGAGATTAGGTCGTCGTGTGTGCTGATGTACCAATATATGTATTATTATAATTATTAATGTATTCGTCGACTGTAGTATGCAGTACAGACATTATATGTATTCGAATGTGACGAATACACATTGGAACACGACCGTTGACTCTATTATGTCGTTGTGTCGTGTCCTTGTGTCGTTGTGTGGTTGTGTTGTTGTGACTCTAGTTGACTTATAATGATAGCTCAGAGACATTTACCGGACGTTCGTTAGCCTTCAACGTAATAAGGTTCTACGTACGTCGCTAATCGCGCGGCTGTTAATAAACAAGCTCATGAGAAGCGCTTTGACGACTAACTAACGAGAAAAGCAAAACGATTATCGCGATGGCTTCTATAAATAATATTTCATGCCCACTCCTGTTTATTAATTCTTTTATTTTTCAAAGTTGTAAATGAACATAAATGTTTTAAGTTGCTTTATCTACATCTATAGGTGTTTGTGTATATACTACACACTGGCAAGCGAATACAATCACGCCTTTTTCACGAGGACAGGTAGATACTACAGATCTTCTCCACGAACCTAACAACCCTCCTACGCATCTTCATCTTTCATCAAAGTCATAGACGTAAGTCCTTGATAAGTAGTTAGTTATATGATAAAAACACTTTAAGATGTTCCCTGTATAGTTGATAATAAGCAAAAGAATAATTTATACATGTATGTCGCCAATTCGACGGTAATATGATGACCTCGAGTTATTAGCAAAACCGAATATCCAGCAAGCAAATGTCCCGCTAACCCAGTTACACTGGATTCCTCGCAGTGAGAGTTCCACGCGGGTCACAGTATATATATATTTATATATGTACACGGAAAGTCATTATGATATAAAAGAATTTAAATTTGCAATTGAGAAGTGGGTCGTTATCATTGTAGGTGCATACCGAAAAAGGCGCTTTTAATTTTCAAAGCTCAGCCGCCAAATCGTACTGAGTTAATCGCCCGCCGACTAAGTTAATTTTAATTTACCTTTAACGTATCCATGAATATAATAGTTTTTTTAGAAAAGATTTCAATAACAAAAGGCGTGACCTGCTCGGTTCTCTTTTTAAGAAATAATATCCCTAATTTCACAGTTATCAGAAAATCATTAACAAACCATTTTACGATTGAGAAAACCTAGTGCTTTAATTACAGCTTTCCTTTATCGGGAATACACATATCTCAATGCTGCGTGAGTTTTTAATATTTAATTAGTTGAAGTCACAGGTTACAACGATTATCGAAACAAAACATTGAAAAGAACTCTGCACACCTTTGAGCTCTGTTCAGCGTTTTCGAAGGCGTTTGAAATTTAGGTACTATAGCGTATTTGGCCAACGTGGCTAAGTATGCCCAATTATGTATATGTATGGAAAATTTCAAAATGAATATCAAGATTATTTAAGACGATTAGGATGTTTTGTAACAGCCATCAAGATGCTAGGTAACGCTAAAATAATCACGAATAAATCTTCTTCTGTCTTCTTTCTTTCCAGATGCCGACAGTTATTCGCGTGTCTTAAAGCTTAAAATATATGTACGCACGTTATGTGTGTCTAGAAAATTTCGACTTGGACAGTAAAAATCAAAGTGGGCTAAAGGTACATGCAGATTTTAACCGACCCTAATAACATTCAGCACCTGCGCGTTCAATTCAAGAGACGCGCCTCCAAACCGGTCGGTGTGACTGGCATCCGTTGGCGAAAAACTTTAATGTAAGTTTTAGCGAGAATCGTATGGGATCTGTTAATAAAAAAAAAAAATGTGATTTTAAGTCTCATTTATAGAATAATTAACCCCGCCCTTTTACCACATTTTACCCGACGCAGCGTGTGTTTTCTATAAAAATTGTATAGTTGTTATATTTCAATTAAAATACTGCATCAAAGAACAATATTCTAGCTGGAACTCGAACTTACAGCCCTAATCTATCCGGCTATGTTCCGTAACAACGACAAAAATGTAAGTTAACAAAGATATAAGTTAGCTGTTAGAGATCGCCATTCAGCACTAACACCGCTTGTTGTATTACATATTGGATTCTAATACCATCACGCAACACTAATTTTATGGATGTACAGATTTCAATACACGAACAAGTTTTGCGACAGTAATAGGATGAGCAACAACCACCGTGACCCAGACCGCGTTCGGCGCATCTAAAAAGCGGTCCGGCGGGTGCGGGCAGTTTACCGGGTCAGCTGTCCGACCCGCGATATTTGGGCACACGACCACTGGTTACGCTCCGCATGGTTCAAGAGCCAGCGAGTTGAAAAGTTTACGAGTATCATGAAACATTGCCAGCAGCAGGTGTGATGTTAATCAAGCTATCAGTCGTAGTCTTCTTATCTCAATCTTTAATATCACCCACTGCAGCGATTAGCCACTTTAGTAAGATAGTTTTCCTCTGACTTATGTCTCCAGGTGTACTAAACCTTTAGTTCACCTGCCTAAGTACATGAAATGTAAAAGCAAGTAAGGTCATAGTTTCAACCAGTTCATAAGGATATATGTATTTATATTATGAAGAGATAGAGATGATAGAGAGAGAGAAATTTGTTGTAGATATACATATACAGTATTGATAGAATTTTAATTTATGATATCTGCAATTAGGTACCTACCCGAAATGCTGCGAAATTATAGTCCAAAAATTAATCGGCTCGACGTTAGGGGCGAAGATACAAGTTGGTAATTACAACTTTGAATCGAAGCCTTCCTCTCACTGCGCTCTGGCCGCTAATTTACATGAAAAAAAAGCCTCTTCAATGCCTCCCAAATTCCTATTCTCACGGTTTAATTTATAACGAATAGGTATAATTTAATTTGACGCGGGTACTTCTGTCGGAATTCCGGCGCAACTTTTTTGTTTTCGAAGCCATCACCAAAACGTTTCGCTCGCTAATAAAAAACTAATATCCAACCGTAAATTTTTCAACGTTTTTCGAATACATATTGCTAGAGAACTAAATTACAATAGAAACACACACAAAACAGTTTGTCAAGTTATTTAGGTACCTATTTGCAAAATTCATACTTGATATTATGATTTTATTTCTTTTCAATTAAATAATAAAAAACACATACAAACAACATACCTACATGAAATTGCATTAAATGGCTCTTCTCATGTCTCACTACTCATCTGCATTGAATAATCAAACGGATATATCAATAACTGAGATAGTATATAACATGGCTAAATAACACGAATTGTACGAGCAAACAGACATCTCAACACTACATTAACTATAAAAAACAAATGACTCTCATCAAAAACCAACACCTGAAATCCTCATTTTATTTATGCTGAAAACAAAAAAAGGATAGAACAACCGCATCATCGCTTTCCAACCAAAAAGAAATATGAACAATATTCTAAAAAAATACATTGAATCGTTTAACACCAGCGCAGCTCAAACAAATCAAACATTTAAGTTCTAAATAATATACTGCTTCTATTCAATCACTATTGACCATAAATCGCTGTATAAACTCAAATCATAAAATCTCCTCAACACAAAACCGCACCGCGCACAATCAACACTCAATAGAACTTGGAAATTATGTCATAAACCCCAACATCCGCCGTCAAGCATCCGCAGTTACCATAGTTTTACGACAGGCATTCGGTTGGCGATAGGGTTGTCACTGGTTTGACCATATCAATCGGTTTACCGATTTACCGGTGCGTTCCGTTTTGAGATCCCGGAGTCCTCCCACAGTAGAGAAAGGCCAGCAGTTAAAAAATAGGGTTGTCACCGCGCTGGTATACGGAAAACAATAATTCAACAAATCATTACTGTGGATACAAGGAAACTGACAGAAAATTAGAATTTAATCAGTTTTAAGGCTGTTTATCGCGGTTCCAAGACCATATAGCATGGTTCATTGACGAATATACATAGACATTTGGACATATTACCTACACGTAATGCAAATAAAAAAAGAAACTGACTTTTAGCACGGCGGGACTTGCATTGTATGTTTGAGTAATTTATATACAGTGTTCACCTTATGACCACAATTACAAAATACAATTTAGGGAAGTTATTTATGACATACGGTTAAGTTAACTTTGATGAATCTGTTGATTTATTAAGCGAGAATAAAGGACACGGAATGATTTATGGCTGGTCATCATCATCAAAATCAAATTTCGATACGATTTGTTCGAACCAATGAATGAATTACACAATATATTCCAATTGCTAAAGCCTACAGATTTTGTATTTCACAATTTTATACGAATCAAATTGCGATTCTGACGAAAAAGGAAGCGACGGGGAAAATTGACGTTACCAATTGTTATGCGTTTTGTTTATGTGCCAACCCTAGAACCAATAAAGTCCAGTTTAGTGCCACGAAATAAATTCGCCATTACGCCAATAGCAATATGATTAAGATTACTATTTACGATTATTAGAAATGGAATTAAAAAGCGAGCACAAATACTTCGGACAAGCGAATATACACAGATAAAACTTATTGATTTACTTCCAGGTCATAAAATAAAGGTATGAAGCTAAAACATAAAGTAAGGTATTAAAATATAGTGTCACAATGACACTGCAAGAACTTCTATTATCGCTGAAAAATCACTATGTCGTTGCCTAATTTAACTAATGGGTTCATCACACAAATAGGAATCGGAATAGGATAGGAATCGAATCCACGTCCTCTTGTTAACAGACAGGGTGTACAACCACTAAACCTATTACTACATATATAAATAAGTAATTGCAATAATTAAACGAGTAACAAACAAATTATCGAGCGTCGATTTCGTAAATACCTGTGCGGTAGACCGCGGGGAGGTATAAAAGCTTTTATTAATAATACGTATTATTATCATAACGCACCAGCGTTGTTTACGCCGCGGCTATTAATAAACACGCCCATAGGAAGTGGTCATGCAATTTCAATGCACCGTCAGGGCTTGCACCTATCACATCAAGTTAAATGTAATCACAAAATACGGAAAACTCCTGTAATTGTAAGACATATGTAGAAGACTTACGTATGTTGCGATTAGAGAAGAACATTATGAAGTATCGAAACACAGAAGAGCTCTTTAAACCAACGTCCTTCTAAGGTCGCGGCGAACACATAATTTGCTTCAAAAGTTATAGTATAGTAACATGTTTACTTTGAATGATGACTACCTATGTTTATATACATACTCGTACTAGCCACTTTTGTAAATAAGCATATCCAGCCCATAAAAAAAAAGTTTTATTGCTTTTCCAAATTGACAACCCTACACTAAAAGCAGGTTGAATGCTCAACTGCTTATGGATTTCATTGTAATAAATGCACAAGTATAAGCCGATAACATCGCCGAAGACCGCCTTGCGAGTGGAGTGGAACCAAATTGTACACGCGCGTGGAAAAAGCGCAAACATTTTCTAAAATCGCTTTATTCATGAACAACACTGACTTGGGCATTGGTTCAATGGTTAGCTAATATCAATGCTGAAATACGAAGTGTTAGTTCTATTCCCACCCAGGGCATCCATTTATACAAAAAGCAAGACTCCACTTACCAAAGTACAGGCCTATGTCTAATTTGAGATCAGAAGTAGCCGTGAGTAAAGTGTCCCAAGATTAATAATAATAGCGAATTACATACTGCTCTTTCTTGTATTTAACTATGGCACCACGAACATGAATCGTAATACGAATACACAAAAACCGAAGATATACAAATACATTTTTCATTCGGTTTAATGCGTAATCGGGAATAGATCTAGATTCCATTTCCGCAGTAAATCAACGCTGTGGCTCTACGCTACGTAATACGTAGTAAAATTTCATTCATATTCCTCTTTCCTTGCATTCATTCAAAAATTTCAATCCCACTCTAGGTCTTCAACTATGGCACACACCTCTCAATTGACAGAATCGATGTGCGTTTTAAATAGAAAATCACAGGCTATAACGGTGAAGGAAAACATAGCAAAGGCGTCCTGTACACTGCAAAGTACAAAAATCTCCTTTCTGCCAACCGGCATTAAGCCAGCGTGTCGAAACCCTCTCATTATGAGAATGAGAGGAGACACGTGTTCAAGAGTGGAAAAATAAAAAAAGTTTTTCTATTACACACACATAGTTTTCTCAGTAACAATACCTCTGTTATGTCTTATGAGGTCGTGCATGTATAGACGTTAAAACGATCACTTTTGCATTTAAATGTGTGATTTTTGGTTATTCAATTCTAACACATTTCCTTACGAAACGATATAAGCCTTCGAGCACAAGTACATTTATAATATTATATATAGAATACATTCACTTTTCATAATTGTATTATAGACATAACAGTGTTACTTCCTATCCACAAAGACTTTTATCCACGCGTAATGTTACACATTTCGCGAGTAACGTTTGCTTATTTGTGCAAGTGAATTGAACATTAAGAGAGTTCAATGACATTTTTTCAATACCGGTGCCTACAATATTTACATAACAGTTGCCGATTAATTTCACACAAATAATACAGATCGATATCTCACAAATGCGGAGAAATTTTCATTGGATCTAGAAGCGACAGTAAAATGATATTTACATAGGCAATATAATCGATTTTAATCCAATCTAAAAGCGTAGCTAAAATGTGAAAATTATTCGAACATAGTACTAATATTAAAGCGTCACAAAAAGCTCAAAAAGTCGTCTCATAACACGAAAAATTACTTAATAATTTCATCACCTGCTCCGTAATAATTATTATCAATCGCAATAAGTGATCAAAGATCACGGAACGCTCTCTAATCATGGCTATAATTCATAGTTCATTGGCTCACAGCGAGGGTACGGCCGAACGCTCTATTGTTACATTTCTCGCTTCTATTTACTGCGGCGAGTAATTGCTAATGAAGACGGCCATCGTCGGGAATAAGACGCTTGTAGCCTATCCACTGAGTAAACGACACTTGCGCTGGCATACACGATTACAGCCCGAACGAGCGACGGAAGAACCCGACAGCGATCAAAGCAGTTGTGATCTATGTACGGAAAGGTTAAAGTTCACGTGAGCTTTCTTACTGTGATTTGAAATATACTACTGAACGTGTATGAGCGAACATATAACATTTGCTATATTTTTCACCGTTATATTCAATCATACACAGGCATCCCCCAAGGTACTTTACTAGGTCCGCTCTTTTTCTCATCTCATTCAGTTCTTTTTTACAGCCCTACCTTATCATATTTTTTGATGTCGGATGAAGACGCTAATGTTATTCAAATTATCTTTAATTAACTTGGCCATATTAAGCGATATGTTATTTTGGTTTCGTTCTCCACTATCGGTGAGACCGTTTGTGAAGAAATAAAATACGAAGACAGGAAACGCAATTCAATCAAATCTTCGATCCAATTCAAATGTGGAGATTGGCAAATGGATTTCAAGAATGCTGTACCAACAATTGAAATTATTTTGGGCTTTTACTTTCGAATGCTCGCGCTTTTTCCTATAATTGGAATCTGCATTCACGTCATCGCCAGCTCTTTCACCTGCTACTTTGAATCTAACATTAAAATAATGTATCAAGACTATCAATGGCTAATTTAAACACATAAACCGTATTAATAGTGACTTGAGGTAAGGTGGTTACGGCCATCAAGCCCTAAACTAGTCACAGCATGTGCTGTGGCAACCAGACAGCTAATAAGTTCCATATAAGGCAGACAAAGAACAAAAGTTCATGTTAATGATACCAATATTTGTCCTGCTTGATCCTCCAACTCACAACCCCTGCTCAGAAATACAGGATAATCAACCGCTGAATTATCGGGTCAGTCAATATGATTATAAAATGATTACTACTACTATTGAAAACAGGACAAGCGTCTGTCATCAACGAATGCTTTTAAAATAGAATACATACCATATTTGACCTATGAGTCATATAACACAACAGACAAAAAAATGAGTAATGTGCAACATGTGTAATTTGTACTTCAAATAATTGGAATTCCCAAATACGTTAATTATATAATAAAATTGACTACGCGTAGACGACGCGGCAAAGGTGGACAGGTGCGAAATGCATCAGCCGCAAGACACTGCATTCCGCGACGTCAGCTGCCTGCCGGTCGCACTTGTCGCACAAAAACTGTAATCGCCATTATTATTGCGGCACGTGGCAATAATGGCCGTATTATGTTCAGTTATAAAACGCAAAATTGCATTGTAGAAGTATATCGAGATAATTGCAGGTTACATCGCGTCATTAGGTAATCGGAGTGACAAGCGCTCGATAGTATTTGCTCCTTTTGAGTTCTATTACTTGTTTTTACACACCTGCTTGACCTCATAACATTTCAATTTCAAAGGACAAACTTCATAATATATCCTCTTGCTATAACGTTGGAGTATAGGAAAGAAACCGACATTGACTTTTTTACAATATTGTTTAAGGCGTGTGAAATCTGCCGATCTGCATTTAGGCATTGATCTTAGCCATTCTTAATCTAAAACGAAATTGGAGTACAACAAGCAAAGGGATCAGATGAAGATGTTGATCTTCAGTACCTTGGAGGAACTAATTTGTTAATACTAAGCCTATGCTATTATTACACAATATTCGTAGCCTAACCATCACTTTAAGCTACCCTCTAAACAGTCTCTGTTCAAAATAGTTTAAAAAGATAAAACATTATATAATGTGATGACATACGATAAAGATATCGCGCAGCGAGACGCGACAGAGCACATTACAACTGAAGCATCAAATACGCAATTACATTACAGCTCCTCCGTATTAGGTCAGCGGAGATAACAGCAGCATTCATCGACGAGTAATGAAACATGGCAAGTAACATTACAGCACTTCCCACATCTCACCGATTAACGATAAACCATAAGGGGACAAAGCGGCGAAACTAGATGTCAGACACGATAACGAGGCGATAGCATCGTTAGCGACGGGACGACACAATGAGACGATAGAAAGCGTCGCTTTTACAACCACCAGTGTACCGAGCAGTAACTTTTATAATAGACTGCATAATTATAGAAAGTTATAAGGCTTTACGTTAGCTAATGACAATGTTTAAACCTCGTTATGGTTCAAATCCCTAATAAACTATAAGAACGTACGAAACGTGACGAGGAAGTTTCTACGAAACCGGATGACAAATGAAAAGCTTTAAAATGTTTGTACTGTTCGAAAGAATATGTTTGCATCAAATATTTGTACGCTAATAGGCGAAAATATGCGAAATCGAATCAAATATTTAAAGTAAGCGTGTAAGCTAGTAACGAACTCTCAACGGTCGAAATGCGCGACCAGTTTTTTGAATGTTCAATAACGTCAGACGTTGTATCGACATCAATGACCGCGACTGGTTCTTTGAATGAAAAACGATATTTACTTGTGAACAATTTGTAGGCAAACGGTTCAAAAGATACATCTAAACTAAAGCTATCCAGTTTAATGAAACTGGTTTGAAACACCAATGTGGAACGCGGCAGAGTTGTAAACGTTAGATATAGAGCCAATAAATTCAATGTCAATAATGATGGAGTTGTTTAGCAAATTCAAATAGGTCATTTAAAGCTTTATTGAAAGCTATGTCAAAGGCATGGCATGCATAAACAATTAGTATAACGAAAATCACTAAATCTTGGAACATTAAAAGATGAATTGTATCTACAAATAATGGACGAGAGAAAGCAACAAAGTAAATCAAAAACAAATATCATTCCCCTCGGACGTGATAGACTAAATAACATACACGCTAACGTCATCTATTTTTTATTACTTTCCGCAATCTGGAATGAAATGGAAAGTTGTTGTATGTTCTAATTAACTTACGAGAATTGTTGTGAGATTAAGTTTTTTCCAAAGACTAAGAATCATTTGTACGACCGTAGTATTAAATGAAGCAAGAAATCGGAGCAGCGAAAATAGCGAAGTATTATATCCAGGCCGATGAATTTATTATAATAACAACGTGAATTATAGATCGACATTTTGTATCTGGTAATCATTTGATGATTCTAAAATATAATGTTTTTTTTTGTAATTAATAAGTGAGTATACTTTTTATTTTCAAAGTATTGGATGTAAAATTAAGACTATCGATTCTTAGATGAAATCATTCTCATCAGATGAAACATGATAAACTTACATCGCAAGATAAGGATACGGCCAAAGGTCGAGTAGATCAAACATCAAAGATACCCGACAATATATGACAATGTAGCTATCTGCGATGTTCAATAGCGGATTTATTCAAATTCGAATTGGCAAAAGTACACGTGAGGTCGCGACGAGAGGAAGTCGTTCCATCGTAGAGTTCAATGCAAACAGTGGAAAACCGAGTAGGAAACGTTGCGGTCGAGACGCCACGCGATACAGTAGCACGAAGATGCGTCACGTGTGCGCGTAGTCGTATGCGACCGCAGACCGCGGAAGACATTAAATCATTTCTCGCTATCATGTTCACGAGATAGCACTTACCACTACAAAAACGACAACATTACAATAATAATGTTACGCTCGACATGTAAAGGTAATCTCGTTGAATACGAGCGATACGTTACCGATATTGAAGAAGATGGTGAAATTAATTCGGTGGACTATTTATTTATAAAGAAAATAAAACCAATAATAATAAACGGGACAATTCCACAAAAGGCTGACTGATTCCAACTAAGGTATTTATATAAAGAGAAAGAATTTACTGTTAAGAACAGAACGTATTTCGGGGCCGGTAATAATTCAGTGATTTAGCGCGCGACAGAGATAAACAAACACTCGATCATTGGCACAAATGATTATGACAAGATTCCGAAAAGCTATAAAATAACAGAACACGGCGAGGGCGCGTCGGTGACCGTTAGCCAAAATGTTCGTATGCGTGGCCTCGATTCGCCCCATAACTGTGCCGATGCTGTCCGAAGGTCTTGCTGTCGTGGTGAATGAGCATGATTAGATGAACAAAAGCGGGTAACGGAACTGCACGAAGCGACACGACAAGTGCAAGAAGTGCGTACATCAGAAGTTTACGTACGTAAAAGATAATGAATATTACTCTTTTAATACAACTTCCTAGGGAGATAAATTTGTTTAATTGTACAATAACTACCATAGCATTTAGTCAAATACGGGAACTAATTTTGCCTTTTAATATCGTCTACTTAAATGTTGAATGGCCTCAATATTTTAGCCCTGCTACCAAAGATTGGTGTCTTCTGCAGGTAATAGCATGAAACTACACCACGCTACTGTAGTTCACCCATGCTACACACTAATTCATAGGAGGTCAGATTAGCTATTCTCGATTTAAACAAACTATAGGTAATTAATAGCCCGATTTCGTAGCATTTTAGCTATGTATATTTGGTTGGACAGCGGTTTGCGAGATTTTTAGCAAATTGATTAGCGCGAGACCGCGAGTGGCGAGCGATGCGGTTGATTGAACTCTTAATTGTATAATTTCCAAGGTAGAAATCTCACAAATAGACGGTTCATTGGCTTTGATGATACACCCAATGCAATCATGTCGCTTCAACGCTTCTACACATGCGGTAACAGGAAAATCTTGTTTTATGTATTTTACAATTTTATTTTGCAGCTTTATATTTTCATTGACGCGAGCAATCTGTTCATCCGTGTCCGGTAATATTTTTATCATAAATGTTATTAAAAACTTTTTGTATTCCCTAATAGAATTCAAGCGTGGCGTTCCGTTTTCAAATCATTTCGCTTATACCGATGCGTGAGCCCGACCCGATAGCGCTCAGGAATGTCGGCTCGGCACGTGCCAATGCTCCGTGTAATCTGTAATTGCCATGGAAATTCTCTATAAAAGCATAACAAAAATCGCAACAAACGGTAAATGATATCTGACGGTCGCGCTAAATCGTAACGCTGCAACGCCATTTTTATAACTGGCATTTCTAAGATATAAACCATACGAAATTTCCAATTCAATGTCTCTTATGACAATTCAAAAGCCTTCAGAATTCATGTCGCTTCGTTCTCTCGACGAAACGGCGACGGACTATACGTTCTATATGCAAATGAGGAGAAGCAATAAAAATTGTCGTAAAAGATTTAATAATTTTTTGGTGTACTCGTATCTTTCAGCGACATAATAGAGCATCTAACGAGTAGAGAAACATATTTACGAGTACATGCACATATTTGCACGACAAAACATCAGGCGCGCACACAGCGGCTCACAGTGGGAGTCATTTAGCGGGTATTAAGTATTAAGTCACTATTTCACAGAGAGCGGTGAACTTTCGCGTCGATAAAAAGCGCAGCTGGCCTTGACCGTGCGCCGGCGCCGCGCCAGCCTCCAACAGCGCTTATTCCGCCACGCGCTACGGACGCGCAACATCGTAGCGCCGTAGATGTTAACGTAATTTTTTAATCCCCACGCCCACCGTATCATAAGAAATAACATTATAATATACATTTTAAGACGAGTAAAATTTTGTAGGCATTCTAATATGGTACAAAATATTGTATTCAAAAGATTTACTTTTTTATATTAGGTATCTAAGTTTTTATTATTTCCTCTGTGCTTAATATTCTGTTATGCTGTCTGTACTTAACTGCGTTAATGATTATCTAACTGATGTATTGTGTGCTCTATCAATCCGAGGAATGTTCAAGTATCAGCCGTTGGGTCATATTGAAAACATTATTACAATTTCATTACCATATTTCTTCAGGACACGTCAAAAGACTTTAATCAAAATAATTATAGTGCAACAAACCATACACGTGCAAAGATATCTGATTGGAAACCCATTCATTATTTAAAGACTCATTATTCAAAGTAAAAATGCTGCACATTTTAAAGCGATACGAAGAAAATACAATCGTTAAATGATTAATTTTTATTTACAAACACCAAGTATCCCTTGGGCGGCTAAATGTTATTCGTGAAATTGATAAACCATCTATCGAGCCGGTATGCGGTATGCCGAGTCGAGTGAAGTAACAGATTCGTCCACAAATATTCAAAGATTGATTCGAATTAAAATAAAACTAATGGAGTGACCAACGCCGGCGTCGATGGGAACGTAGCGGTTAATAGCGTAACTATGTAAATCGTAGTTGAACTATCAAAGACAACATATTTAGAACAAGGTCAAGAATATAATCACAGAAGAGTTGGGAGCGGACAATGGACGGCTATTTTAAGCGTGGACCGTGGGAGTGATCATTGAGAGCCTTAGACAAATGCAACAATAGTAGGTACAAGCCGAAAGCTCATTTCGACACAATCTCATTGGAGCCGTCGCAAAATTGAACAAGGCTCTTTCGACCGATGTGTTTGGGGCTAAAATGTGTTGTCGCGATAGAAATGCTCGTTATGTGGATAAACGATTTGGACACAACGAAAACTGTGCTTGTGTATATAACACTCCATTGCCGTAACTGGCCGGCTATGACAAATGTTGCGCCGGCGGTGTCGCACGAACATTTCGTATGCCATTTATCAACTCTTCATTGTAGTGTGACGATGTATATCTTAAGTGGAATGAATAGCCGTTGGAAGCTAATCCGACATATCTGATCGTAACCGGCATTACAGCAATGACGTTACTTAAAACTGAATATTATGAGAGACAACAGGAACTAAACAGACCAATGACGTGGTTATTGAGATTAATTCAAAATATGTACCTACAATAGATTGAAATAACGCACGATACTACCAAAATAGAATGGGGAATTAAAGTCAATAATTTTGTCTATGGTTGCGTTGCTGTGCCTTTGATATTAGTAAAGCGACATTAATGCGTAAGGGATTGTTGAAAAACGGCATATTTCCTTTCACATCGTATCATTTCAACAAGCTAATGCCATAGAAGACGTGAATAAAATTACCCATCACAAAACCAATAAATATTCCAACACCGTCAAACACCAAAATCGCAGATGTTATACACTCATAGTAATTCCCTACAATATTTATAACGTTTTCTCTTGGGCGGGTAGCCATTTCAAGGGCGTCCGTTACAACACGACCGACGATGTGGAGTTTAAGAAAATTACCCGTTTTTACGAGCGAACGGCCTCACCGTAGGGTAAAAGCAATCTAACTGTCGCGAAGATTACTAGCCGTACCCTGAAACCTATTAGAAGTTCTATCATCTCGTAACGGTTGTTCTAACACTATCCTATCCATCTCTCACTATGATCATATCTCGCAGTGGGCGTATGATATGGCGGATAACGCTTCTAAGTATTTGTTTAGCGATGACTGACACAATGAAGGGATAAAACATGAATGTGTTTTTAAACTAAGTCAACAAATGACAATGAATCAGTCGCTGTTAAGAAAGACTGGCTGGCTGGAAAATTACTATCAAATTGGTATATTATGTAATGGCGTCGACCATAATGTAGGTGAAAATATAGCATGTTATCATGTAACCAATATAAAATAAATCACTGTTGTTGTAAGTGAAGACGATTTAATTGTGGAAATATTTCGTACAGAAATGTTATAAGACTGCGAGAATCTACTGAACACGTACGACAAGACCTAGGAGAATATTCAGTTCACAGAACAGTCGTATAATTTCTCCGCATAACGAGTCCGAACGGAATCCGCGAATCGATGTCAAGTTCAATGGTAGCCGGGGGCGAAGCGCCCTAATAACCGAACACCAGTCCAATAGCGCGTCTAACTAAGCCATCTGATATAAGCCAAGCTGTACTATCACGGCTATGTTCAAAAGCATTTTCCATCAAAGTGTACACTCTACAATCAATTTCTATCACTTGTAACTTGGTTTTTAAATTGAGTAGTAACGAACACATTTGCATTTGATGCACTAATGGTACGTTCAGACTACGACAGAAATTGTGACATAAGTGTCAGACATTAATGTCTGTACTTTTGTAATTTT
>DWQT01000648.1:0-20814 GCA_018244895.1 Myscelus amystis hages | reverse complement strand
ACAACTTGTAATATGGTCGAATGAATGCTTGTGATTGTTGAATTGTGTACCTAGTCGAGTATTAGTTCGACTACAATGGCATAATTTGAAGTAGGCTCATCTCGGTGTTTACAAGTTTGTTCTTGATAATAAATCATGTTACAAATTGCAATATCGCAATAAATAAACGGTAAATATAAATATAACATGGCAAAGTTAAACCGAAAACAATTGTGGGCAAAATTTTTATTAAAATTGGAACTGAAGTCACGTCTATGTGCCTACATAACATATCTTTGTTTAAAGTAACTTGAGAGAGGAATAACTAATATTATCGTTTTAGATTAAAAATAGTTCAGAAATGTCTCCTAGAGATCTATGTAAAGATATTTGCAATTTACATTAAAGAAAAGAATTACATATTCTTAACTATTCATCGTTATCACGTCAAAGGTTGCGTCGTGAATCCAATTTTAACCGCATATAAGCGGAACACTTGTTTTCTTTGCAAATGTCATTAAACCGTAACATTCAATATGCGATTGTTTTATTAAACACTGTATCAGAGATAATTAAATGTAATAACTGGAGATACATTGTACAAAAAATCGATACTTTATACATAAAAGTTTATCATTGTTTTAAAAATACTGTAGTGTCAATTGATAAATTAGTTCCGTGTAGGCATTATGGAGCAGATAAACACTAGTGTTATCTTTATACAGCTATAACATTTACATGCGGCAGTAAGTTATGTTGCGCGAAGTACTACAAGATTGGTCTGGAGCGTGTTTATGAGAGGTTTGCTCGTTGGCGTCCGGGTCAAGATTATCGCGGAATCTTATCTCGACGCGATACCTTCGAATATGTTAGGCGAGGGGAAATTGACTCCTCGTTATGTAGCGGGAGTTAACGAAGGATATTCCGCATTTCTAAACTAACAGAAATTGAAAAAAGAATCACTTATAAACAAACAATAAAATTATTTAATGAGAAATCAATTATTATCTGTGATACAATTTTTGACGCGTCAGGTAAACAATGACGAAGATGAAAACTACGAAATCTCATACTTTTACGGGATATTTAAGCTTTAATGACGGCAATTAGAAATATGACGAGACGACGACTCGTGAGCTGGTCAAAAGTCACAGCTAGCTTCATAGAATGTAACGCGTTGAATTATAAAAGTAACTACGTTATTAAAAACCCGACTTCGAAACTAAAAAGTAAAAAATAATAAAGATTTAATATTAATTATATACTACCTATTATTTATATGTGCTATTTACTAATTAGAAATATAGTTAATTGATATTGAAAAAGAATTTCCTCCGAGGCGGTCCCCATCACTAGGGACCTTACAAATACTCTTTGTTTACTAATTACATTATAAGCGTTGTTCAATTATTCATTGAGTCTTGCTTTTAATGAAAATAATTTCAATTTCTCTTAGTATTAGAAATAATGTTATATATTTCGTAGAAGGCAAATGTTACTTATATTTGTCACTTATTACTTACGCGCTGTTATAGTCTTTTTATTATTAGAAACAGTTCAGTTCCATTAAATAAGGTATTTGTAAGACGCATTGGTTTGGTTAAGAACAATTAGAATGTATAGGCGGTCACGCCGGCCACCAGGTCGAACTCATTTCCGTTAAACTCTGAGGCTCTATGGCTACGTAACTTGTATGTATTTATTTAAGATGTAATTACTTCTTCACTTTTAGATTCCTTAATTCCCATTTGCATCAGAATATGAAGATTACCAATTAGTAATAATAATAATAATAGGATTACCAATAGAAAATAGCAAATTAAATTTATTCTGATGATGTAAAGGATACATTCTGAGATTGCCGCCCTTGTCGCCGATGGCAAGCAGCTTCTGTATGGGGTCCCAGGCCAGCGCCGTGGGCGAGAACGGGAACCCATGTCTGAAGGTCTGCAACAAACAAACAAACACATCTTGACTCACGCAGCAGAACAATAAATTAAGATAACTATTACTTTTTGCTTATTTAAAATTGATAAGACCCATACGTATATATTTCGATATACATATTAAGAGATACTAATTTCAATGAGTTTTTTGACAATATTGACGATCATATGGGATTGGGATAGCTCAATATACATTTAGACATAGGGTAATTTTTCACATTCGATGGATACATATACAGTTTTAAGGCATTATGTCCTTCATACGTTTTGGAATAGAGAACAGTTTGCTATGGACGGCAATGCGCACACCTTAAAGGGGTAGAAGAAGTTGTTCTTTGTAGCTTTATACTCCAGGATCGTCTAGCTCCGTTGGTAATAAAGTTGTAAAGCCCGTTGAGTACGAACATGTTGCTGCGTGTATTCTACTCTTGTAGAATCTTAAGAAGATTTGTAACAACATTAACTACCTGTAATATATTGGCACCTATGAGGCGGGATAGCTGCTTGGGGCTGGTATAAGGGTCCAGCCGCAGTACAGTGAACAAAGGACTTTTAGCTCCGTGCGTTGTACCATAGGGAAGGTTGGAACGGACATCTGTGACGAAGATACGAGTCCACAAATATCGCTCACCTTAAGAGAAAGCTATCGGCGGGTCGCGGGGTTATCGCAAAAAGGTGTCACCCAAACAATCAGTGACATGTGCGATGATAACGATGAAAGAATGTGGGGAGGAGCGGGTATAAAATAGGCGCGGAGGTCCCGACCGGCACATTGCCGCTGGGCGCGTCGGTGAACTTGGCGAAGATGAAACTGTTACTGGTGGCGGCGCTGCTCGCGGTGGCCTCGGCCACCGTCATCAAGGACGACCTGCAGCTCAACGTCTTCATCGGGAAAGATACTTTGGGTGAGCCATTTTTCATCCATATTTTAGCATTCGTAGTCGTACATGCGAAATTTTACTATGAATACCATGAAAGGAAATCATTTTCATGATCTACCGCCGACACTTATAATCACTACACATTGATGTATAAACATGCTACTACCTCATAAATGCGCGCCCTCCGCTCGACTTAAAATATATCTATCTGAAAATAAGAATTAAGTATTTACGCAGGCATGTTTTATATTTGTATTATACCTACAACAGAAGCGGTTTTCGGTATTTTTATTTCAATTAGTTGAATAAACCCCAAATTTATTCAATAAACTCATCTCAAACGCTCCTACCATCTGAGGTACAAACTTTACCAGTGCCGTATGTATTCCCAAAAAACCTAAACATAATTGTATGTATAAGCCAAGCTGTAATACTTTGTTCTTGTTACAAACTTTCTCCGAGCCTTTGATGTTAAAAGTTCTGTAAACGCTCCGCGATTTACTTAACATCCCTTTGGAGTTGGGTGCGCATGATATAATTCGAAAAACTGTACTCACATAAATCTTTGCTCTCAATAAACAGGCGCGTATAAACATGTGCTCGAGAAATTTTGACATATGTATGTACATATTTTAGTTCCAACACTTTGAACTTGTCCAATTTTGACCAAAAACAAAATGTATTGTCCGCCAATTTATCTACTCTTTCTTATATTGAAATTATAATTTTTACTCTCTAAGGTAGATTACTATTGACTAATACTTCGATGGTGTGGCTTTTTCATAGTGAATGTGGATATCAAAACCAAGGAGCTGTTTATCTTGAAACTGTTGAACCACATCCTGCAGCCGACCGTGTACGATGACATCCGCGAGGTGGCCCGCGACTGGGTGATCGAGGATAACTTCGACAAGTACTTGGTAACAATCCACACATTTACATTAAATTCATTCATCCCGACGATGTTAAATGTTCCTTAAATTTCACATATTTTAATGTTACAGAAAGTAGACGTGGTGAAGAGGTTCATAGACACGTTTAAAATGGGATTGTTGCCGCGGGGCGAGGTGTTCGTGCACACTAACGAGCTGCACTTGCAGCAAGCTATCCGAGTGTTCCGCATTCTGTACTTCGCCAAGGACTTCGATACGTTCATCAGGACCGCTTGCTGGCTGAGGGAGCGCATCAACGGTGGCATGTTTGTCTACGCGTTAACGTGCGCCGTCTTCCACCGCACCGACTGCCGCGGCGTTACCATCCCCCCTCCGTACGAGATCTACCCCTACTTCTTTGTCGACAGCCACATCATTAACAAAGCGTTCATGCTAAAAATGACCAGAGCCGCCCACGATCCCGTGATCTTTGACTATTACGGTATTAAGGTTACCGACAAGAATCTCGTCGTTATCGACTGGCGTAAGGGCGTACGCAACGTACTGAGCGAAGATGATCGCATCAGTTACTTCACCGAAGACATCGACCTGAACACCTACATGTACTATCTGCACATGAACTACCCGTACTGGATGACCGACGATGTTTACGGTCTGAACAAGGAGCGACGCGGCGAGATCATGATGTACGGCTATCAGCAGTTGCTCGCCAGGCTGAGGCTCGAGCGTCTCTCCCACGACATGTGTGACATCAAGATGATCATGTGGAACGACCCGTTGGTGGTCGGTTACTGGCCTAAGATCCGTTTCCACAACGGTTACGAAATGCCCGTCCGTCAGAACAACGTTAACTTCATGAACATCGTCAACTCTAAAGATAAAATACTAGTCGATGAAATCGAGACCACCATCAGACAGGGTATTCTAACTGGCCGCATTGAACGCGTGAGTATAGCTAGATTTTTCATGTAAGTTTTAAATACAAAAATATGAAAAGAGACAGGGTCTGTAGCGATATGCTTTTTACACTTTTCTCAGCGTGACGGAACGATCATTAACCTGAAGAAGGCTGAAGACATCGAATACCTATCCAGATTGCTGCTCGGCGGTATGGGCTTCCTCACCGACGACGCTAAAGTCATTCACGTCATGAACTTATTCAAGAGGCTTCTGACTTACAGCACTTACAACTTCAACAAGTAAGTAATTTTTCCATGTGTCGACTTGAAAGTAGCACGTATTTCATATTTTCAATGAACGATTTAATTATCGATTGATTCCGCTTAGTTTAATTGTGTAGAACGATTCTGACTGTGTACATTATTGATACCTGTTTCCTTCCAAGGTACACCTACGTGCCTACTGCTCTCGACATGTACACGACTTGCCTCCGTGACCCGCTTTACTGGAGGGTGCTCAAGCGTATCATCTATAACGTCGTCCTTTTCAAGAACTTGTTGCCCAAATACACCAGGGACGAATTCGACTTCCCCGGCGTCAAAGTCGAACGTATCATCACCGACAAGCTGGTTACTTTCATGGACGAGTACGACTTGGATATAACCAATGCCGTGTACCTGGACGAGACTGAAATCCAAAAGAAGAAGTCCGACTTCGTGTACGTTGCTCGCTCGCGCCGTCTCAATCATCATCCGTTCAAGGTTACCATTGATGTTGTTTCTGAGAAGGCAGTGGATGCCGTGGTTCGCGTGTTCCTCGGCCCTAAGTTCGACTGCATCGGTCGCTTGCTTAACATCAACGACAAGCGCCTCGACATGGTTGAAATCGATAGCTTCCTATACAAACTGGACACGGGCAAAAACACCATCGTGCGCAACTCCTTTGACATGCACGGCGTAATCCAAGACAGACCGTGGACCACCCGCATCGTGAACCGTATCCAGGACACTACGGTTGTCACCGAGAAGATGGTGGACAGCTGGTGGTACAAGACGCGTCTCGGCTTCCCGCACCGCCTGCTGCTACCGCTCGGCCGCACCGGCGGTCTGCCTCTGCAGCTGTTCGTCGTGGTCACCCCCGTGCGCACGGGTCTCGTGTTGCCGACGATCGATCTGTCCATTATGAAAGACCGCCGCGTGTGTCGCTGGACTACGTGCGTGGACACCATGCCGCTCGGCTTCCCCTTCGACAGACATATCGACGTCACCAACTTTTACACCAACAACATGAAGTTCTTGGATGTCTTCGTGTACAGGAAAGATTTGAGTCAATACAACAACCAAGTTAAGGACGTCGACTGGTCCGACTTGGTGACGAAGCGCGACGACATGACCTACCTGGACACTGACATGTTTGTCAGGTGGTCATACAGGGATGTCATGATGATGAGCAGCGACAAGATGCTTAGGCAGTAAATCTGACAAATCTATTTATCTACAATATATATATATTTATATATATATAATTTTTCCTGAATAATAAGCAATGATTAAAATTTATTAGACGTTTTGTTTATATTCCTCGCGTGTTGATTAAATTATGACATAGAAAATTTCATTTTACAACAATATTCAATTGAAATACTGAAACTGAAATAAAAAATACAAGTAAAAGGAGAGTCATATAGCACAGGCTGTGTGCAGTCTTAGAGAGCCGATTAATTGGTGGTACTTAAAAGTGCACGTAGACTGGGTTAGACACCAGGGAAAAATCAAAGGATGAGCTATTGACAAAAATTTTTTTTAAAGATTATTTAACGTAGTCGGTAGCAAAAAGTCTTGCAGTCATTTTAATTGTTGAATTAAAAATTATATATTTTAAATAGCAATGTCAATCCAATCGCTTCTCGTCTCATATTGGACTATTGAGTGGGACGAGTCCGTAAAAAGTTAAATGTGAAAAACGCAGCGCGCGCTACAGAGAATAGCTATTGGAATTTTTAATTACGACTTTGTTATCGGCGCTCGGTATTAGCGGTGGGTAGGGCGCCGCCGCCCGCCGGCATGCGCGCAGATTTAGCAGCTTTTAACTGATTGAAACGCAAAGCATTGTCTTTATCAACCGTACTTTTGTTTTTGAAAAAAAATAGCTGGAATGGCATGCGGCACGTGTAGGCTTGTGGTACGACAATAAGCCAGTATTTCCAGGTAACGCACCGTGAATGCTTGATTTTAATCGAAACTTGAAATATCCACGTTTGTTCGACAGTCAGTAGTCCAAAAATGAAAATCCGTGAGATTTTAAAAGTTATTATTTGGTGACCTACATGAAATATTTTTAAAGTACAAAATCATAGCACAAGTTCCTTTAGAGTCGCTTGTACCGAAATCACTTTTTTAAGGAAAATGCTTTCGAAGCGAACTGTAATTCATGTTTAGCGTAAGTGACTAATATGGAACAACATTTACCGCAAATGTTGTTAAGAAATTACCACTAAACTTAAAAGTTGACAAGACACTGAATAAAGCTTAAGTTATAGTTACTCAAGGTAATTATTAATTACATATTTACAGACTTGAAATATATTGTGAGCAATATATTGACTGGTCTTACTAAAAACATTACCTACAGGAAATACTAACGTTGAAACCTAAGCACAATTTATCGTTACCTGAGGCTCTGTGTTCTGATGTAATGAAGTGCTTACACAATGCCTGTTGATTACAAGCTCTCGCGTGCTTCCGGATTATTTCCACGTGGCTGCACCGGCGAATCCTTTCGCTGAGCACACTTTGTTACATCCACTGTACAGGATCCAGGAGATACTTGTCTACAGCGTGATTGGCAAGGAATTTCTTTTCTTCTCTTGAAGTTTCAGTAGAAATACGATAAAAATTTGAATAGCTAACGCTAGGTTGTAATGTACCAGCTTGGTAATATGTTTGTCGTACTCATCTGTGACTTACGAATGGAGGTCGTGGGTTCGATTTCCAGTCAGGACAGGACCAGGACCTTTTTAATACTTTTGTATGTTATTGTTTTATTCAGTGGTCTACATCGGCTTGGTTCACTGTGGTTATTTTCATTGCATAAAAATGTATTAAATATAAGTATGTAGTGAAAATAAATAAATATGATGTATTAATCGTAAGCGTCCGTCACAGCTGAGAATCGTTAGTGTCATCTATGTATATGTGTAATCAACTGCCAAAATAGAGCATCGTACTCATTCCCGAACGAGCCAATAAAATGCGCGGAGAGCTAACGTCCATTAGTGGCTATTCTCCGAGGGGTAAATCCGTTCATATTTAATATCGCTGTTAATAGATCGCAAATAACCTTCAACGTTCTTCACTGGCTATTTTGGGAATTGCTGAGTTATTAAACGAATATTTCCAGTATTATGCTCGTAAGTGAATATAAGATTCTTTGTTTTATGAAAGCAAACCGAACACTTGAATTCATACGATCAGTCATAACAAATAGAACCGGTGATTAATAAATGAATGATCTTACGAGTAGGTTCTCGTCCTAATTTCTTTGATTGGCGGGTCGATTGGAAAGTTGTTTATAAATATTTTTCTGTACCTACGCGTCTCTCATTTTAGAAATTCCTTACCCTGTATTATACCGTACACGTCAATATGAATTTCAGTATTAAGGTTACTCGAGGCAGCCTTAATGATTAAGAGAGAAGATTTTCTATCAGTCGACCTCGGAGATGTGTAAATAGTCGTAGAAAAACCACAAACTGTACGAGCAGCTGTAGTAAAGTTGTGTAGTCATTGTGCGACAGTCAAGTGTGACGCGGCCCGCCCCCGTGGCCCCGGAATTGTGCCGTCGCGGGCCACACAAACTAGGCGCCACCTCGCCGCGCCGCGAGGACCCATGTCAAGCCTCAACATTCAATTTCCCGGCCACTTGCAACTACAATTACTCCGGCGCCATTTCATTTTTGGACGGACGAGGGTTTTTATTTATAATGTTCTTGTAAAAGGAACTCTGGTCGGCGCCCCGGCCTGGCCACAGGAGTAGCTCGCGATGAAGCGTTATGTATCAATATTTTTCAAGCTAGTGAGCAGTTTAAATCTTTTGCAAGTCTAAATTTACTGCAAGATCTGTGCCTACGAACATAAGTATATAGGTAGTATATACGTACATAAGTATATACGTAGTGAAAAATATTTAAGTGTATTCACAAAAAAGAAAATACATATATTTTTATTACGATTCTCTCAACCCTTTTGAACCCTTGAACTTGAATAAAACGATACCCGCCATATATCTATTGAATAGTATACTTTAGATAGGTTAGAATAAGCGGGTAGTAAATCAAAGGAATGCGACGTTACTTAATATCCTTTGAAGCGGATCTTTTGGATGAATTCAATAAGGCGAAAGAGTTGCGCGGCCAGGACGGCGCATCAATCACCGACCGCCACCCGGCTCGCGGCCTCCGCGGGCTGCCGAGCGAGAACAGATTTACTTACTACCTTCAGGTGTATTTTATATTAAGTACGACAGATAAAATAAACTACTTTTTACAAATTGCAAAAGATCCCTTAATATGATTTCTGATGAAGATGATTTTGAGATCGAGTACGTTAGAACCGAGCGTGACCCTCATTTTTACAAATAAACAGTTTGTCTTTGATTATCACCTATGGGTTCCTGGGGGTGGTACGATAAAGCAGTGTTCAAGTCTCGGAAACACCAGTTCTCAATTACTTCCAGCATCGAAGCAATCGTTTTTGTATTATGTTGTTCTCGTTGCAAATATAGTTCGATTATAAATACAATGATTTAATACATTTGATCGCCTCTGACATATTTGGGATGTCTGATTTCAATAACACCTGTAGCTTTGCTTAAGATTGGATGCACAAGTCAATGACCACCTGTTATCACATAGATAGTGCAAGCGCACGTAACTTCTTATCACACAAAAATATAACGAGTTCGTCGTGCGCTGCTGATTGATAAACTTATAATAATACAGTAATAATTGAGACATTTCCACTCGCGGATAACTAATCTTAAATAAGGCAATTAAATATGTCTCGTTAACCGGACAGCTAATAAATATATAATATAACGCGTATATAGATACTTTTATTGCACACGAAAACAGAATACACGATTTCTGGTTTAGCGTTCAGGTTTCTACGCCTAGAGAGAGGACAGCTCCGAAACGAAACAACGACAGTATGCACGTAAAAGTGAAACGATATGTGATGTTATTGAAGAAGATCAATTAAAAGCATCGGGGAGTGACGCCGCAGATCAGGCGTATTGTCCAGGCGTGAGGTGCAGGGTGTGAGGTGCGAGGTGCGAGGTGTGAGGTGAGGAGCGAGTGGCCATCGAGTGCACTCGAACACAGCGTGTGAAGTGGACCGAATCAAACAGAGCGGCGGGCATTTGTGGCGCGCAGCGATATGCCCTCGTTCATATTAATGGTGGACATGTGAACAAATAGGACGAGCCCTTTCAATGTTGGACGAGTTTTAATTGAACGTATTCGCCACATCGGTGCAGTGGACGGGCTCGCGGCGACCGTAGCTGTACTACGCCCTCAAGCGATACCTGATATAAACATGCATTTGCCCTCTGAAACTGCCTTCCCTGCCTCATGTAATAACCAAGTTTTGAAATTAGCAGCGCGTAAGCGTGTAATTGCATTGCACGTTCATAAAGTTAATAAAAGCATAAGTATTTTCCGAAACACATACCAACAAAGTACATTATTACCAAAGAGTTATGTAATTCAATAGCAAGACCTTCCCGACTAGTGGCGGTGATGTACACACTTTACCGGGCCCCAACTCTACAGGATTACTTGATAAAAATGCCATTGAGTATACAATAAATATTGTTATATCAATCCACCCGAGAAACGTGAAGCTGAACAAACAATGATTGACGCCGGCCGGCGGAGAGGCGGGAGAACGGTTCACTGCGGCAACATTTACTCAATATGTTCCTCGCGTCTCTTTAACACAATAAAAATGTTCGGTTTCTCGCGGTAACTAACAACTGTTGCTTGTGATTCCGCTCCATCGAGCTTTATCCAAGTGTATATAAACACATACATAATGGCGTCGAAGTATTGACATTGAAAAAAGTGATTACCTGAATAAATTGAAATATGTAGCAACTAAACTTTATAATTTTTAGAATTTGACATCTTATGACGAACATAAAATAAAAATAGCGTACATTTATTTTAATTCTTAATCACAATATAACAAGCTTACGCTGAATGCGGTACGCGGGTCCCATTTAGAGCTACGGCAATTTGTTACAGCCCTATTTACTAGGGTTGTCAGAATTTTTTAAAATACACAGTAAGCTATTACGGAGATAAAGCGAAAAAAGCCTTAATAGAGTTTTGCTCCAATTTTTAAAACTAAATCCATCGAAATACTGTAACTTATTTGAGAATTTAAAGCAATCTTAATAAAACCTGTATAAAGTGGGACCATAACTTTTGCAATAAGGGTAAATATGTAACATCCAAACAATGTAAATGTAGGCACGATTTATTATAAAACAAACATAAACATTACCAAGACATTTTATATTTATTCTTGAGGTAAAGTAGGTCCATCAAAAGCAAGAAGGGTACTCTGCGTTGCGGGCGGCCGGCGGCGCAGCAGCCGCGCGGCGCGCCCGCGCCCGCGCCCGCGGCTGTCCGCCCAACAATACCTTGGACCCAGTTACAACTTAGACATGCTGTAAGCAATTTAGGGACTCTCTTATGAACGCGTTCTCTGAGTAAATTACTTTTCGTATAAAACGATTTATAGCTATTTTAAGAAAACAAGCTGCATCATAACTTTTTATTTCACGTTTCTTGAAACTAGTTTTCTATCTACGAATGTACTACGTATTGTTATTATTACGAGTATCATTTTATCGCGACAGTTTCCTAACGTGGTAGGCAGAAAGAACCGGGTGCCAAATATCTCTATTTCTACTAATATTAGTAGCATTTTCAATCGAAAACCATACACGAAAGAAGAAACTATCACCGACACACTTTTGCCGGAGGATTTCAGGAGATTCCAGAACACTAAACCTATGGATCGTCAATCAGGAGCAACAAGTGAAGTTCAATGTTTGGCGGCGGCCTGCCGACCGCATTCAGATGATGGAAGTACCTCAGCGAATACCAATCGGCTGTGATATAATAAATGTCGGGACCTGGGAGTTTGTTCCCCGCCCCGTAATCGGGATACGGTTTCCTGAGATTATCTTAAACAGAATTTCTGTCTGTTTTTAGATTAGAGATGGCCTTTGGAGGCAGATTTATGTTGACACAAGCTTTAATGGTAGACACATATTTACAAAGGATAAGGTTTTCGCTAAGATAATCTCGAATTCAATTATTTAATTAAGTCTATGTTGAGTATAAAAACATTTTACAAACATTTTAGTCTATTAAATACTTAACTTTTGAAGTAGTGGATCCTTTCAAGCTGAACTATGAATGATATTCGCCCATTCAACCACACAGCTAGGCATCTAGCGTGGTTTAACGGCTTCGCCTGCAGAGAATTTTAACGGCAATATTTCAAGTGTTTCTCGCAATTTATGGACGTTTAGCGCAGCAATCAGCCAGGGCTTTTAATAAATGTTTTTTCAGACGCCTCGGTTGAATGTCATTCAGACTGCTGGATGTACTGAACCGTAAAGTAAAGGCTAATTAGGCTAGTTGACTACGACATAAGTATATGTACAAGTATTCTCTTAGTATGAAATGCGCATAAAAATACTTGTTTTCCATCTTGTTTCTAAAAAACTAATAGTTTGAAATGACTGCTAGGATTAGCTCTAGCGTCCTGTTCTCGTCATAACAGTATTTCGTGTTATTGACACAAAATTCCAGCGTGCGGTGATTTATGAAAAGTACAATAAATACGTGTACAAAGCACCGCGGTCGTGCAAAGTGAAGCCTTCACGTTTGTTATGGATTGTGGGTAGTACTGGGGTATTTCGATAGCGCATCGTTCCGTTGATTCATACACACGTCTGCTGCGGTTGTTACAACTGCTTGTTGAACGGCCGCTTGCGCCGACTGCAGCCAACTCTACTTGTACTCCCCTACACACAAGACGCGCGCGCACGCGCACACAAACACATACATAAATATAAAGAGAATAATATATTTCTGCAAAAGAAGATACATTTTTTTATAACTAAACTTTAGCCGGCACCCCAATATGGTGACGAATGTCAAATCGAGGAAGCACTAGTCAACTCATTATTATTATTATTATTCATTTTATCGTTCCATCGTTACACGCATGTCTCCCGTCTCTCTCTAAACGTACAAACTTGTATAATTATGATACAAATGATATAACGTTATTTCGCTTCGCTATCTATGAAATACAAAAATAAAAACAGTCACAATTAAATGGGGAAGGAAATAACTTAATCGCCATCGAATCACCAAACAGTTGGACGATCAACACAAAACGTTACAACTGACTCAAATTACAATAACGGAGAATGTTTGGTGCAATGATCGCACGAGGTCATTTTACAGCTACGACTGGAATTATGCAAATGGCGGAGGAATGGCCGCCCACGCCATGTTTATTCATTCGCAACAAAAGTATTAACAGCTATTTACATTTTTATAGCGGACGGAAATTATTTAACGACGGTCTAAACCTTATTACGTATTTGTCCCTATCAAGTGCTGCCATCTAGTTGTGAAATATCGGCACTACTGACGCAAAACTATTTGTTGATATCCACAATGCTTACTGGTATGTTCGGTGGTGGTGATATACTGCACTAAACTCTTCGATAAATTACATTTATGTATGACTGCACATTGGCCAATGATTCTGCTAGTTACCTTGCAATTATATTTTGTATACATAATACTATTATTAGTTAAATGTGAATAACAAATCAGTATTTAAATTTTTTTAAATCCTTTAACTGTTCCACAGCTAGAATAGGGTGTCTTCTCCAAATCGTATGCCGTAGCCTACTAGGATAGTAAAGTGTAAATTAGCAGAAATCATACATCTGAAAAAATACTGCATCCTTTATAGCATCGCTAAGTTGCATAGGTTTGTTGCTAATATTCCTCTACGGGTAGAGCTAGTGCTAATCAAATTTCATAATATTATAACACGCACGTAACTTTGTAAAGTCAGAAGTGCGTGCCGGAATTTGACTTCAGACTAGAAGGACCGAATGGGAAACAAAGTAATACCACTAAGACATCACTGATAAATTCATCTATTTGGGCGTTTTAATCCACGAATTGATATTTACCAACATATAACATACGAAACCGGGCTGAGTTTGTTTCAAGTATCGCAAATATCCGTGTCAAAAATCAATATGAGCTTGAGAAGGCATATAACAGATATCTTCACATTGACAAGCATCTCCAAAGCCGCTCTTAATGCTTAAGCGCCCCTCTCTTCTCAAGGAAAAACCCGGATCAATCAAATAAGTAACCAAAATGATATATAGTCAGCACCAAACAAGGTTGTTCTGCCTATGTATATCGTATGGTATCGTAATACATATGTAACAAAGTTGCTTTGTGTAAAAGAGAGACATCTTTTTACGTGGTAGTATTTCTCAATGTTATCACCATTGCCTCCACAACGAAATGAGTTCCAGCGTGGATCTGACAGTGCTATATAAAATAGCACGTATGGGAGTGTATTAAGAATAAAATACCTGCGTCTATCTTTTTAACACCGCACCAAGTTTCTTAGAAAGAGCTTAAAGAGAGTGCCCTCTACGACTTTACGAACGACTCTACACTGCAGTCGCTCGTAGCTCCGTAGACACTCACGTAGCTTGTACATTAAAACACTGGACCTCAGCCTAGTTTGCTAAGTTCCTACAGGAAGTATGGATATTGAGATAGGGCCTTCAGTTTTCACAAATTACGCCTCAACAATAAATTAACGCGAACATAATGTATGACCAAATTGTTTTTTTTTTGAAGATTGTCGAAAAGTGTGAGACTTCATACGTCTATATACTGGGGATAACTCACAGGAACCATTTGTATCGCATTTGTTTAGTGTTGCTTGTGATCATGCAATACAATATTATAACTGGCATCCCTTCAATGTAAGCCATAAAGATGACAATTACGTTACATAACATTTTGTAAGCTTTACAAAAACTAGTAATCCTTTTTTTTAATAAAATTACTCTATCCAGGCGAAGTCGGGTCACATCACTAGTAAGTTATAAACGGCAGAATTTCATTACGTCACACATTAACAGCAAAAATGTCCCCGTTACAACATCTATCGCCCTAACACATGACATCTGAGCGTACGACCCGAGCAAATTGACTTAATCCCAAACGACGTACCTCGTTCGCCTGGGCATGGTAAAATAAGCTTTGCGTAAATGGAAAATAGTCTAATTTAGACTATCAGCATTCTTGCTAATATAAAAAGGAATAATACTTTGACATTTACATAAGAGATCTCCCCGGGTCGGGATGTTGAATTCATCGCTCATTCGCTGGACCCTTTTGTTAAATGTTTGATATAATAACATAAGAACCTTTGCACAATTTCACATGAATTGTGAGGTCTAATGTCTCTTCTGTAGTTTATTCCCTCAATGCATGTATTTATTCTGTACGGCTGCTAAACAAACGTTACCCTAATAAGACTGAAGTTGTTTTTGTAAGAGATGTCAATGCGGGGTCTACATCCGTGACCCTGTGGCTTATCGTAAACGATTCGTCAAGTTTAGAAAAATTTTAAGAATTTGATGGATGCATGGTAAACTTTTGTTCAGAAAAGCCTGTTGTATTTAAAGGATAATTTAAAATAGATATTGGACGTGTTCTTGCGCAGCGCGGAGGCTTACGTTGTAGGGCTTCTTCGAGGTCCTCGTAGCACTCGCACATTACATGACGTTACATCCAGATGTTACTGTGGGACTAAATACACTTACTGCCCAGGTGCACCAGGTAGAATTCTGATGGATCAATTAATACCTGCAACAATAAAGAAATCATTAGATTTTCGTTTATGCTAATTGTTCATAGTTTTCTTAAACATGTCTGAATATTCATCTAAACTAATAATATAAAGCTGAAGAGTTTGTTTGATTGTTTGTTTGAACGTGCTAATCTCAGGAACTACTGGACCGATTTGAAAAATTTACTTGACTTGACTTGACAGTATTTCATTTTACCCAATATATAGACTAGCTTTTGTCCGCGGCTTCGCACGCGTTGCAATTCAAAATTTCTTAAAGGCAATAAGTATAATGTAGTATATGATGAATTTAGATACTCCAAAGATTGCTGGAAATTTTCACGGTATAAGGAAAGGGGAATTGTTTTGCTCCGAATTCAACGCGCGCGAAGCCGCGGCAAAAGCTATGGTAAGATAACTTACAAGCGAACTGATACCGAATACCAAAGCACGACCAAGACCAGTCTACTTATAATGCTTAGGGTTTTTACGTGGAGTTAAATGAAATATTTCATTCTGTCATCAGTAAAGAGGTCTAAAGACCATTGCTAATGAAGTGGTGTTTAACAGGACCTACTCGCGTACCCACATTTTTCTGTATTCGAACCTAAAACGTAGAGTTTAAAGGAGGTTGGTAAGATACAATTAAGCTAGGCAAAGTCTTAAAATGTTAAAGAAACTTAAAAAACTTGTGGCTTAATAAGGTTCGCTACGCTTTGTTAATGAATAATTGATTTATTATTAAATTAAGGAGCATTGAACCCATTCAAACTCCTTTTAATTTTAAATGCATATTTCTTTTACTTTTCTTACAAAAGGTCTTCTGCAAACTAAACCCAAGGGTAATGTTCTGTATATAATTATTTCTCGAATACTGTTCTTCTCTTATGCCCGGTAACTGTTTCTCCGGGGAGATATTTATTACGACCCTTTTATACTTTATTGTGTTATCATTTATGTTAATTTAGAGAAGTCTAGATTTGTATAAATGTTACCTTTTAATTTGCAACTCGAGCGCGTGGTTTCTAACAATAATTGAATACTTGTATCGTGTTACTGTAGAACTAAGTATTACAATCGGAGCGTTAGATCTTTCTTACAAATACACTTAATGTATACTGATTATAGGCGTCAATTAAAGGTTTAAATGTCATACCAGTTGTCGATGTCAGTGTGTCACGTGTCACGCGAGTCACGCAAAGCCGGTGACGTACATCGCTCGCATGTCTCACCCTCATCACGAGTGTCTAGGCTTCATGCTCAAAACACTTATGTTTTATTTGTATTGCAGCCAGTAAAATAGCAAGTTGACGATCTGATTTCGAACCACTGCACCGCGTACCAGATGGGAATACGGCTCTGTTCGAGGCCTGGAATCCTTCGGGTTTTATCGTGGCTGTTCTATCTTTAAAGATATTTCTCCGCGCTAGTATAGCGTTGAACAATAAACGTGTCTCACGCCTCGGTGATCCGGTATAATAACGACGATGTATCACGACGCGTAGTACGTAATAAATTCTGTTACACTCTTCGTAATATTATTGAGTTACGACTGACGAACAATTAAACCGCCCCCGAAGCCTCGCGATAAGGTTTAATAACTGGTACGTGTTAAGTGCCGGGATTATCTGTTTAAAGCACCCTTCGAAACGTTTGCAGCTCACGCGGAATTGTCAATAACCAGGGAAATTTGTGAGCGGGACAAGTGCTGACATCTGGCGTTAAGTCACGTAGCACGTACATGCTATTAAAAGAGCGGGAAATTCTAACTCATACCTTAGCCAATGAAGTAGCCAGCGCCGCGGCCGAGGTCGAAGTTTAAAGACTAGATGAATCACATTCATTGCATTACATTTATGTACCAATTGCGTTTTACATATTTAAGTTCTATCTTTTTCTTCTGTGTTTTCTTTATCGGTATCTACCACCCTTCATTTTTCTATCTTTCCCTATTATTATTCCTATTGCGTGATTTACTCAAGATTGGTTATTTATTTGACGTGATAATAACATATTTTATAACAAAATAATTATCCTGGCTATACATGTTATAATTGTACAATTAAATTATTTAATGTGTTAGCATTGGACATTAGAAGTTCTCGCTGTCATCTCCCGTCACGTATGACACTAATCCCGTGACACGGGACGACAGCGCGCGACGCCCGTGTCACCACAGATGAGGAATAGTTTGCGTGTCTCGAGGACCATTAGTTAAACTAATGTTGAGCTGGTGTAATGTCCTCCGCTTAGAACAATAGTGTATTACTGTTCGGTAAAAGTCCAGTGGCTTGGACTGCCACTGGGCTCATCGAGGGTGTGTAGTGATTTGAGGGACGTCAGTCTTAAAGATATTAACTCAAATAGTACAAAGAAAAGCAGGTTATTATAAAAAACGTTTCTTGAAATGTAAAGCTATGTTGGGACTTTCACACTCACGAATCTTTCGAAAGTATCTATCAAATTTTCGAAAACTGTTTAAACACTGGGAAGATTCAAACGTTGTACCGTGTCTTTGTTCTACGTGCCCCGCAAGGCGCCCGAGGGACAGGAGCATTAACTCCGCTTGTCCAGTACCTATTTATCCATATTATAACTGACTGCAATCAATAACAGCACCTTCTTCGTTTCTTTCCTTCACTCGACTGTTGTCTAGCACGATGTACGTGTAATTTCACAAATTCGAACGAGCCACAAAAAACACCTAATCAGCGTTTCTCGTACGTGTATTTGTTATCTGTAGCCGCGCGTCAACCAACCAGTGCGCGCGGGTAAACCACATTTTGCACCAGCGTTTTTCCAACAGAACTCGAAAAAGGTGGTCCCGTGGGAAATCACTGATCCCATTACAGCCTCCGAGGCGCTTGATTGCTCGACGATCGCGATCAACGGACGCCGCGGACGCCGCTTCGGGTCCCGCATTCCCGTACCACAACAAACACTCAACTTATTATTAACAAACCATTTTGTTCGCTTCATATATTTCAGTGACTTCTGTCGTCATTGTAACAGGATGTAAAGAATTGCTGGCAGTAATGTTTACCAGCTGTCCAGTTACCATAACACAGACTTTGAAATGCCTAATCTATATATAGGAGATTTACAGCGATATATTGACTCATCACGATGTCTTTGGAACCAGAAGACCTGGTGACTTGAAATTTGGTGGGAATTTTCGTTTCAGCAAGTGGAGGTCTGCTAAGAACGAATTTAACGCAATTCCATCGGTAAGGGGGGTTGCGGGGGTGCTGATTGTAATTTATATAGCAAAGCGACGTTTGCCGGCCGGCTAGTTTGTAATAAATTAGTCGTGTGTGGGAATCATCTCTGTTAATAATATTATAATCTCCGGTTAAAATAGTAGTAGGAATTTTATTATGTAATTGTACCCAACCTCACGTATAATATATTAATGTAAGCAAGGCACATTAATTCAGTAATCCTATTAAAGTAATCCAGCCGTCGCCGATAGTCTGGTCGCCCGGGAATTCCGACCCGGCTCCGCGGATCGCACGGCACACGAGTATTTTGTAGATATTAATTCATTTACTTACAGATTATATATCATATAGGCATCTATATCCTACTAGCATTCGTTATGGTTTCGGTCGCAAGCTCGAGGCGCCATGGGGTGCTAAGCGAAGAGGCGTAGACACTTAGCCTGGCATCATATCCGTGGTGATCAAAGACAAATTTCAGCAATGTTCACTCACTCCACTTTATACTAAGTATTCTGTTATGGAATGACTAGTACATAAAGGGGTTTACAATGTGTGTTACTTTAAGAACACGTTTAAAAATTGAATTACTGCACTCCTATAACCTTTACCTATAATGTTACTTAAAATTAAATCCTTCAGAATCATTTCAGCAATACGCCGCATAGAAATTTGTCACGAACGTTTTATGGCAGAAGCAAAAGCCGTAATTTGGATAATTGCTCTCAATAAAAGTAATACAAAGTAATAGCGTGTGAATGTTTTACCTTAATTTAGAATAGTACTATGAAATTAACGGAGTGTAACAAGATGTACGTACATTGTCGTAGTTTTGTCGTAGATGACTCAACGCGAGCGGCCGCCGCGGGTTGCGACAAAATGACAACAAAGAACACACACTGCTTACTTATGGCTGTTATTTTTTGTGACATTAATTTAAAAACTTAAGAGCCGTTTTGTTAAAGTAGTTTACTGTGTGGTTTCAGCGAAACAATTTTAAGTACGGCATACTCGTATGTCTAAAAAGATTTATGTCGAGAATGTGGTACAGTAATAAAGTTGAGATACATTAAATAAAGTTGTTTTATTTAAGGTAAGTAAATTGGTTTCTAATAATTAGAATATTAACATACGTGACTATGCAGTATATATACTTACTATATAATATGATCCACAATCCAAAACCAGTGTCATTGTACGGTCCTATTGCGGTAATTAGTATCATCAATGACAAGTAAACAGTAGCACAGGCTTTAACAGAATACGTAGCGAAGTTTGCGATCTTTCGCTTCGAAGCCTGACGCCGAAACAATGAGAAACATTTCAATGAACCTTTTAATAGATCTTCATATATGAGTTTTGTATTAAAAAGTAAATAATATACGAAATAATTACATACATACATAGGACTAAATAATTACATACATACATAGTACTAAATAATTACATCATAGCCTTGCTTTGATAAATTAGGTAACAAGGAAGTGCTTGGTGTGATTAAGGATAATGATTAAATATGGACCTTAAGGAGTTTACACTATGAGTTGTAGGAATCCCTGTTCTGGGACCCATTTAAAAATCGAGGTAGAACTCGAACTCGATTTTGCTCGAACTCGTTATCAAAATAATATAGATGAAAATTTTTAGAACATATGTACATAACATTCGAGGATGGTAAGGTCACGAATTCAATAATAGAAGTACGTATTATTAATTCATTAAAACTTTTTAAGTATTCCTCACCTCCAAATCAAGTTTTACTGTTGGTAGGATATAATTTACGGGCAACACGAGCTAAGGCTCGACAGCCATTTTCTAGTTTTCGAAACAAATAGCAGTTTGTTGTCGTTTTATAGAGTCGACGCGGTCCGTTAAATTTTACGGCACATTCCAATTGCCAACTGGCTTACAGCCGGTGCGGACATGTTGAGACATTTTCGTATACGTACAAAACGTTATAAGTACACTATTTCAACCTATTAAAGCAGCGTGACAACTTGCATTAGACT
>DWQT01000647.1:0-20824 GCA_018244895.1 Myscelus amystis hages | reverse complement strand
ACTCGTGTTCACACAGAGACATTCGATGTGTACACTGAGTGTACGGTGTATAGTGTCGTAGTCTGAACCGGCCTTAAAGCAATACGCACCAACTACTGTAGGCTCAAGATCGACGAACACGGCCCGAGGAACGTGTTTGCCGGCGCCGGTCTCGCTGAAGAAGGTGTTGAAGGAGTCATCGCCGCCGCCGATGGTCTTGTCCGTGGGCATCTGGCCGTCGGGCTGGATGCCATGCTCCAGACAATACAGCTCCCAGCAGGCGTTACCGATCTGGACTCCGGCTTGGCCAACGTGTACGGAGATGCACTCACGCTGTTAACAACATTATTTTATTAGCATTGCTTTATTTTTACCAATCCGCAGCGGGCCAGTATTAGCCGGGCGTATAGTCGCGGCAGAAACGCCCAGTCGTGACAAAGGTAGCCGCCATGTTGTTCGAAATTTAAAAAATATTTTAAAAGAAAAATCGAACACTACTTTTTCGAAGCCATCCCTTCTAAATAATGGTTCGAATAGTTTCTTAGTAAAAAGAAAGTGCCTATATCGGTTAAACGCAAGGTGAAAGCGTCACTCGCCTTTCCATGTACTTATTAGTAACGGTACCATCTCTAACACGTTTTGAATATCGTAATATTTCGAACGAATCCTGTACTTTTATTTACCATGTTTATAGAAATAGCATCTAAACTCTCGTAGTACAATAAATCGAAAGAGCTACGAGGTCAACGCCCTTTTCAAATTCTTCACATTAAACCGCGTTCTTTGGAAATTTATTATTTTTGCAAATACTGAATTAAAATTATTCTGTTTCAAGCGATAGCGGAAGAAAACGTAACCAAGTTGTCCTCGGTCAAAACAGATGACATCATTAGCCTCCAATGAGGTCAACACGTCATCACGTCAGTATCTTAAGTTGAGGCTGAATTTGCATTATAAAGAGCTGCGGTGCTGTTCTAATTTATATTTTTCCTAAACAGGGCGTAGTCTACCGGCGAGGCAGCCTAGATACGATCAATAAATTGACGCATGACGTCATTGCCTAAATAAAACAAAAACGCATCTAATCGAGAAGATTACCTAAAGAATAAGGAAGTACTTTGATAATAGTGCTAGAATAGTTCGAATTTCAAATTATGGAACACGGTAAGCGACCTCGTGGACATTGAAAACGGTCACGCCGACAAGATGGCTTCCCGGTGCCTGGCGCTTTCCATAGACGCGTAATTAAACCCGAAAAACGTGGAATTTACGATGATACGAAAACAGAAATATGAAAGGAGAAAAAACTTACCATTTTGATTGAGTTTTGTTGAACTTAACGTACAAATAAATTAGTTAAATAATGTCAGTCGACGTTCAGCGCGACCGGTTAAGAGGCTTGCCGAACGGGTAATATTGACGAAATTCCGTTAGGCGCCTATTTATAAGACCGGCGTCAGCGGGACCGACGCTCCCCAAACCACCCTGTGATTGGTGGATTCAACTGCCGCATAGGCGTATCGACCAATGGAGTAGTAGCTGCATTATCTTACCATTGCGGGAATATGTGGGCTGCTGATTCATTCCAGTAGAGATGTAAACGGAATTGTTAGTTTTACGCTATCGATAAAGGCTATCGATAATTTCTTCGTCTATTTAGATATGGTAAAGTTGATGTTGTAGAAAATAAGCTATAGGATTTTGTACCACGGATACGAAACTTGCGTACAGCATGGAACTGTTTGTTTAATCCGAGTTACAGTCAATGTCGTTCTCATCCTTGAATATTTAAATATAAGAAAGAAAATATTAAGTAAAACGTGAAAATTCTAAGAAATAAACGTATTAAACTCAGTATAAATATATGATACTACTTTATATCTTTAGACATGTTATAAATGTGTTACACTTGACAACTAATTATAATAATATGATTACATTTCAACTCTCTGCTGGTACTGTATATTGGAGATTTACTATAAATTACGCCTCTACTTATTTAACCAAACTGGTCCTCATTTTTCATGAATAGCAACGGCTTTTTAAAAATCAAAACTGAAATTATTGATACCAACTGCTTCAGTGGTCATCAAGGCGATAAGAATTTTTTATACTTTTTCCTGCTTACTATAGTATTAGTTAGACATGATGTATCATTTAAATAAGTTTGCTTTAGATGTACCTTTACTCTATTAGAGAACTGGTGTGATGGTATAATTTAAAAAATGAATATATAATATAATAAGAAGACCTTTTAACACATCATAAGCCACTTTAAACAAAATTCTTGAATATTTTATAAATACGCATATGAATATTATAAGCCTTGTTTATATTTTATATTTTATAATTCTAATAATGGATTAATATAAGAAGGATTGTCGATAACAAAGTACTGCACTACAAATCGATTATGTTGCTAGTGTGAGAGAGTCGTTTACGCGGCTTTGGTTTATACAACATCCATAGGCCGGTCTGCTATAATCTCTTTGGCTTTTATCATCTTTTATACAACTTGTACTACATATGTTTTATAGAATACTTTTTTATACTCATAAATAATGTAAAAATCGATTAGGTTGTAATCAATCAATCGAAACTTTAGTATTTTTTGGAGAAGTTCGTTTCGCTTCAGCACGCACACATCTAAATTTAGTAGTTGTGTGTGAAGATTCCATATAAGGACATCTTGTCTGTTACGGCCGAGCTAAATTATGTCATCATTTAAAAATTGTTTCGATTTTTAAATGGTTTATACTGCTTAGCGTATTTATCTGTTTATGTAAATTTTATAGTTAGGTAGAAACGTTAGAAACGTTATTACATATGTGCGAAGGAAAGATGTATTCGGTTAGGAAATGTACGACAATTTATTCCAGGTGTTACACTTTATTAGTACACAAACTTATCCAGTTCCATTGCAAAGGAAATATTATAATCGATTATAAAGATACACAGTAACTTAACATTCTAACCTTGCTTGGAACGCAGAGATTTTGGTTTAACAGCGCCATCTGTACACAAAATTAGAACTACATCGTATCGTGGTGAATTAATCAGTATGTAGTTCCGATATCATCGTCAGACGTATAATTTAAGGTAGTCAGCGACATCTGTACCTTTACCAATGAAGCTATATTTTTTAGTTGGTAAAATTTTTGTAATGCTATGAATATAGATATACTGATAAGTTTTATTTTATTATCATACTAATATACAATACATAAGAAATATGATGTAGCAATTAATTTCTTTTATTACTGATATGAAAAGTTACCACACACAGCTATAAAAAAAAAACAATTAAATACAATAAATACAAATGTTGAACTTGGTGCAAAGCATTGAATATAAAATAGACTGTATTATACAGTATGAATTCATTAAATTCTGGGTAAAAACGTAATGTGCGAGCAAGACAAAAATAACGTTAGTAAGATTATGACGGTTCCGTTCGCGTTTTCCCGCGCTGCGTTCAACAAGTGAGCGCCGCCGCGGTCATTCCGCGCGCGAACGTTTTTGAATCGCACGCGCATTCGACCCGACGAATAAATCGAAACATATTTATCGTTAATTAATACCTCGCAGACCTCTGTTAAGTGTCAATATAATGAAATAGCGTTTAGTGCTTGGAATTTGAGTGTTTAGTGTTTTGTTATTGATACCAGAAACGTTTTGAGATTGGCTGTTAAAATTTGGTGGAAGTGAGTAGCGAATTTTGACTTGTATATTTACTTTATTTTTACGTCAGCGACGTGATATATGAGCGAACACTGAAACGTTGTGAGGCGTGATTGTTTTTTATTTTTAATAAATTGTTCGCTGCCTTTTAAAGTAATACTTGCCGTTACGTCCGTGAAAACGCCTGTTCTAGGATGATAAATGAGATTAGACTGGCGCAGTGGCCTGGAGCTAGTTGAAAGTACCTACGGTATTGTGCACATTTATCTGTCTTTATTATTCTTCAGATAGCGAAACGACTTTCTAAATTAACTTATTTGCATACTTAGTTATCTCGTGTGTGCGAAAGTAAAATTTAATATTAGCTACGGTAGTTGTTGGTAGCAGGAAGTGGCAATTTGTTTAAAAACTTGTTAGTGGTTTTTTTACTACTCTGAGTTGTAAGTATATTGGAACAGTCAGAAGACTTAAATCATATCCGAAGATAATAGTACAGTTTTAGATCTAAGTTCTTTTTTCAGTAATATTAGCTCTAGTTATAATCTAACTTAGACGTTATATTAGCAAAAGGATATTAAAAGAGCTATATGTAACCTAATGTAGTTTTTACATATTCTACATAAAAAGAGCTAAGTAACATACCTACTTATCAAGTCAGTAGAAAATGTCCAATTATTTTGTAGTTACATCGATTACATTCTATGCACAATTACGTAGAAATATTAGCATTATGGTTGCAGAGAACTTGAATTTCTAAGAACCAATAAAATGCATTAACATTTGTTAACTAAGAGCGGGAATCTAAAATTTCAAGTGTCCGAACCGAGAAAATTTCTGAAATTCTTTTAACCCTTATTTTTCCCCTTAGGGGTCGAAATTCCTAAATTCCTCTGCGTGCGTTGACTTCTGAGTCAGTCAATGACTTGTTTTACACATTTAGATAATATTTCACTTCAATCTCACGACATCTTTAAATGAAACTAGTTTAGGTAAGTCCGTAACCTTGAACTACCTAAAACAATAATCAGATGTAACTTTTGACCTTCACATAAATGCCTTATACGGCTTACGACATATCTACAACACATATTCTTTATATAATATGTATATAAGGAGTTTTTTTTAGCCCTTTTGTATGATGGTAGGCCAGCGTAGTACTGCTTGGTTAGATGGTAGATCAGGGTAGATTAGACGCTCCATCCCTCTCATTATCAGAGTAGATCCATTAAGAATCTGTCAGATACAGTATACCCGGAAGTACAAGATACCAAGAAACTTTAAGACTTCCAAATTGGCAAGACTTCCTAACACTGGACTGAAGCAATTTGGTAGTGTTCGCATCCAGACTCCTCCAGCGGAATAGCGCATTCGAAGCAATTAGCGAATATGGATTAGAAAATAGAGCAGCGACATGAAGATATTGTAAAAGCAAATTTTAAGGACCTACGGCCAATTGGGACTTGTTATCTGCCCAATTGAATAATTAAAACCATTTTAATTGCTTTTGACGTTACAGCTGATGAGTTTGACCATCAGGGCGTTCTAAACATGAACTGAAATTAACTCGAGCCTTTATTTACGCGTAAAATAAATAACTGACTTGATGTAACAGTCTCTGTTCCTTTAGTTGTTATTTACCTTACTTCGTATGCTTGCTTTTGATTTTCATAAAATATGTGTACCTTTAGTAGACCTGTTGAAATAAAGATTTTTAATTTGAATTTATGGAAATTATTTAGGTTTCCTCTAAATGAACTACTACCTACTATAAATAGCGACCACATCAAAACTATGCATTTCAACCAACATTTATTCAAGTTGGTCAAAGTTAGTGTCATGTCATGACATAAGTCATAATAACAATTGGGATGATTCAATTGTATGACAAATAATTCCAGGACTTTTATTGAAATCTCGCCTTGGTCTTGTTCACTATTGCTCACTGCTATTTCGGTGAGTATCGAATGTTTGAGATGTTGAAAACCGCAAGGCTTTATGCGTCAGCGAAACGTATTGGCGAGGATTTGTTGACGTTGTTGCACTTTATTCTTGTTTTCAGGGCTCTTCGTGTAAACAATTGGTCACATATTACATTGCAGGCGTATCTTTCCCACATTTTATCCACGTTACTCCATTTATAAAGTTTCGTTTATTTTGTCCTTAAGTTTTACGATTATATTCTCTGCGCCTTCTGGAGCATCTAGTTCGGAGTCAAAACTAAATTATACAATTTTTTTGCAACTGGAATATTATGATATGTTTTAATGACGAAGAAAAAAAGGGAGGGACCTTGATTACGTGAGACATTTCCAAAATGGTATTAATACATTGGAAGATTACATTGAACTCTAGAAATAGCAGACATTGGAGTTTAGTGACAGTCAAATATTTACAGATCATAACATAATGACTGTCACCAGATCAAGCTAACAACACTAAAAACTTCCTAAAGATGTTCTAAAAACCGCGTGAAAAGATGAAAACCGGTACGGATTCTTAAGCAACTGATATTCCATTAACGATACGCTAATTTTTATTTCCCTTTGTTGTATGAAGCAGTGAGTTCCCACATTCTTGAAGAGCGGAATGAATTTAAAGTGATACTCGTAATATAAAACAAAGGGAGAATTTTAACAGCGGTGATTAAGGAGGACATTAAAAGAAACTCTTAAGTGAATATCAAAATATTGAGTCTGAAACAAACAGATTAAAGGGGTACGTCGAAGCAAAGTTTGAATACTGTCTGGACATGGACAGTAACCTGTGGAAGTCTACACTGTTATACGGGACATTATTACCCTGTCCGTCTATACGGGACATTATTACCCTTACAAATGATTATCAAAATAAGAGTATAGTATAAATATAGATATGAGGTGACGAGAAGGGATGTTGGAGACAGAATATTGATCATACAAATGATGCATCGCATTAATTAGTTGCACGACTGAGATATGAATAGGAAGTAACGTGCACTTAGCGTATGATGTCACACTGCAGTTCTTTAATACATTATATTTAATATACTCAGAATATATCATGCTTGGAATATTGATAGCCCCCGTTGTAAAGGACACGTCATTTATGAAGCTGTATACCTACTTTACATATGTAGATATTTACAAATAACACATTGTTTCTGACTTGAGAAAGACCTCACTATATTATCATTATTTGGCTCATAAACAGCGAATTACGTACAAAACGAAGCGGCAATTTTTGCGAGATTCTCTCACAAAGATGTAAATAGAAAAAAAGACATTTATAACATTGGCAGGATTAATTTAAAAACGAATATTTTACGTGTGATATACAAAACAGACTTCACGAAATGAAGGTGCGACTAAACGATCTGGCTCAATAGAAACCGGTTTTATGAGAAGTGCAAGGAAGCCGCGCCGCATGTCGCGTCCCGCGTCCGCGCCAATTGCAGTTGGCACTGATGCAGCGGTTCCGTCAATAAAGGAAACCCGAGCTACGAGGTGCCATTAGGACCTAGGCTAGTTACTCAAGACCTTTACATAGGCGATGATCCAAGCCTCCAAAAAATAATCTCAAAATGACTATTAACAAAATATTGGGACGAAGTTCCTTATCGCGCGTTGAGAAGGAGGCTAGACGGAAGTTGTCCGAGACACTAGTGTTGCCAAATTGCCAATTAAAAGAAATAAAATTTTATTACAATTCCTTCACCAATTTATCGAAAGGAACTTCGTTCCATCCGGGTGTCCCTTGACACCTTTCTTGCGTTTTGTATCTATATTTCTGGAAATAGTTGTTGGTGCGGTTGTGGATTATGAATTGCGTTACGTTTACTTAAAAAAACGTCTTTGAAAAAGAATATCTTTGAACTTTGTATATTTAACTCAAGACGCGTGGGAAGCGTTTGGTGGTGTCAATGTTTTTGCTTTACGCATGTACGAGTGACTGAACGGGCTTGTCCTTTTCGAACCGAAAAACAATATGATTTGGATTCGAGTGTAAACAGTGTGGAAACGATGACATCAGCGTTCTGGTGCGCTAATATTATAACTTGGCGGCTGTCCACGGCCGGCTCCGGCGGCGTGGATCATAGAGATGCCGGGAAAGTAGGCGAACACTCAAAAAATCTGACGCCATGTTGTTTTATTCTCATTCACATCATCCTTTAAACATTTAAAATACAAAATATATTATTTACCGCCTTTCTTAATAGCTATGCTTAATCGGGGTTTTATTAAACTACGCCAAAGCAAAAACGTCTATGAATGAATTTTCCTTAACGTCCCGCGAATTCTAAGGTTATTTACAACGAACCAGACGATTGTATGTGGAATAAATAATGTGTCATCTATTTTGCCAGCTGTCGAGACATTTGTATTACGTTTTATTCGTGTCAGGGTTTCAGGACATTATGGTAAAACAACCGCAAAGGTTAAATCGCACGAGTTACGTGACTAACGAAAAGTCATCATCAAGCATCATCCAATATAACTGGACAGTCATTGCGTTCGTCATCATCGATCGTTCACCTCAGTCTAATCGTTGATTAGTGAAAGGTGCTACATACAGATTGAAATAAAATGTTTTATCAAGATAACTTAAAGTAAAAATCAAATACACAGCTTAATAAGGCGAGTGTCAACGTTTGGGTCGGAAGAAGTAAATTTAGGCGTACACATTTACATGAGATAGGAAACTTAGCGGAAGGCCTTAACAAATGGAAACACAAGAGACAAAAGTCTACAATACTTTAGCTGAAGGAAAACCTTGACTCTCCCAAGATGTGTGAGAAATATACGTTACTCAGTATGTATATGTGTTTGAAATATTAAGTAACGATTAAATTTTATTTTAAATTTTAAAAGCAAAGAATTGAATTACGAAATAATTTCACGATAATAGATCTCTTGAAACACTTTTACATGACAACCTGTGCTGCGATGACTAAACAGTTGAACTATGTTAAATTTACATACATATTTTTATTACATTCAGAAACAGAATAAATAAAAAAGCTCATCATAAGTATGTTTCTTTCGAACTGAAACGTACCGCCGACCTCTGGCTTAGTAATCAGGATCTAACCAGCCCAGTTCACTGCATTACAGTTAAAAACAAATAAATGATAGCAATGGATGACATTCAGGAAATCCCAGATTCAATTGTTTTTGCCGAGTCAATGAACCTATTTCGGGCGATATAATTAATACATACTTTAAGTAACGTGATCGTTTCAAAAACCTAATTCAATGTTCTTGCTATTGTTACTTCAAAGTGAGTATTCTCGCCAAACAACGGTTGTGAGTGCGCTCTTAAAATGGCGATATCGTAAATCATTGCTCGCCAACCTTCATGGGAAGGTAATGCTAACGTGCCTAATATGGCAATCGTTCAATGAGGTAAGAAATAGTGACCAAAGTGTCAACGATTGATAGAATATTAACGGTTTATAGCGCTCTTCTATTTCCGGTCTGTTGGCTTTGGTTAACGATTATGAGTTTTTTTTAATAATTATTTTAAAGATAAAAAAAAATATGTGCACTGATTAAGTTTAAGATTATTAGTACCTGATAAAAAATCGAACTAAAACATGGTACCCAGCCAACCTTTAGGTAGTTACGAAAACCACAAAGAATTACTACTGATATACTTTTTAGCGGACATGACGTCACACCGACTCCATCCTTGCGGTCTGTCGAACTAGAGATACGCGTAATAACTATATAATAATGCCAAATTAATTTTAGCTTTCGCAGAACCGCCACTATACGTTTATTTCGAACGATACCTGTTGGCCGCGCTGCCAACTGGGCTTCCTCGTCGCGCTGACTCAGGAAGTTACATCACTGCCCTTTCAGACCAGCCTGCAGACTTCTTTTTCTTAGGCAATCAACCAGTAATTATCATAATTAATAATTCTTGAGACAACTCACAAATGACCATCTCATCTTAAACTTGGCAGAACATTCGCTATGATAACTATATATATACATATGTATGTATAGATTTGTAAATACATAATATTGCCCTTCAACCCAAAAAAATACTCGTGACTACCCCTGGCACAGTCAAGGCATTCAAGGCCAAACAAACGCTGATAATTTGGCAATTCAAATTCCAGCATTTTGTAAAAAGTACATACCACCTTATCGCCTGTTTCGAAAGCCACAGTTAACATTACTATAGAATACACACGTTTTCGTCAATTCGTAAACTGTCAGCAATGTCGGTTAATATAATTGTTTTTGTTACGCAAGTCATATTATCATATATATCCTTTAATGACAATGGAGTTTAAATTAGATCCTTTCTGTTATGGAGAACATTTAGAATTAACAACAGTTGTTTAACGATGGAAAGAATGATTCAGTGAAAGCTATATTTAGAGAACTTTATGGAGAACTATGGTTTAGGTATCCTCTCAATGTTATGCTTTACACTTGTTTTAAAATCTCTAAGTTTATCTACTATAGAACTCCAAACTTTTGTGGAAAAGTGGAAAAGTCCAAAAGTGGAGTACTCAAAATCTAGGCAAAATGTCATGACCGAATTTAAAAATATTTAAACTGAAAAGCATTTATATCATTTTTAAATTCACCTGTCTGTATTCAAAGCAAAGCGGCACATGACCCTAACCCAAAAACGAGTCTGACCTGTTTCGTATGCACTAAATTTATTTTTTCGTTCGCAACCACAGCTGGTAACCTTGGCGTTTGGATATTGGTGCTAAATTATCTCTTACCATGAGCTATACCTATGTGTTGGCTTTTTTTATTTCCTCCAAAATACCAGATAGGCGAACAGGCAAAGGACTTACTTCCAAACTGACAATTCTATGAAATAGGTAATTTTAGTCGATATTTCCTAAAATCGGCGTAACAATAATAAGCAATTTTTTTAATACGAATTGTCCAAAAATCATAGTTATTCACCGATATTGACAAATACAAGGTATTAATAAAAATAATAAAGCTGACAATTCCTTTGGAATAATTCTGGTATCACACATGATGACTAGGGACTTTACCATCCGGTAAACGTTATCCTATGTCCTCAGTTGTATATTAGAAGAAAAATTTTAAACAAGGCCACCACATGTCATACAACACGAACCTTCAAGTCAAGTAGGCACGTGTTAATTCATGTTTTATCCATTCATACCAAGAACCGAACCTCCTTGATATTTGTAAAGGTGCGAATGAAAGGTAACGATTGCTGCCTACGAGTGAGACAAGGACAATAATTCTTAGTTATTCGTAGGTGTAACGTGTTCGCTGAACTATTTTAGATTCAAATAAAAATACTCTACACTTAAATACATGTTTACTATGACAGAGCAAGTCGAAACCTGAATTAATATTTCAAGACATTTCGAGCATGGTTCGTAAAACGTAAATCAATAGCTGTAGACTATTTGGGACTCCATTCCAGAATCTCAAGAGTTCGGGAATGCTTTCGGAACATTTCAGAAATTCTTCTACTAAAACGTAGACAACAGTAAGGAAATAATTATTGCTGGAGCTTACCGCTTGTTTAGAATTAAGATCTCAAAAAGTCTGTTTTAAGTACATCAGCTTGTGGTAATACCTAATCTTATTTAGAAAAGCTCTTTCTGCTTAAATATGTTTGCTCATTTAAATATTTTTCCAGTATAATGACATATACGAGTAACTCGTAAAAATAAAAATATATGTTCATTATACATTGGTTCAAAAAAATCTATTTCTGGTCGGCATTCAACCTTCAGAGCAACGAATCTAGAGCGAGACGTATTGTGTATTACATACTTTCCGCATGAAAAATATCTTATAATGTATTCGCGGAAACGCGGCAGTTTATCTTGTTGGCAAGATTCTTGGATACTTATTATTAAAACATTTAAAAGTGTATTGTAAACATGACATTTACTAAGTGTTGCGAAATGGACATGGCGGAATAACAATGTAACCGTTTGCTATACTTACTGTATAAATGTCATTTGAATATAATAAAATGGCGCTCGCGAACATGTCAAATTTGAATTTGGAAGAATATTTTCGATACAAAGGTACACAGTTAAAATGTATGTTAATATCCAGAACAGTAAGACAAGCTCGTAAACTATTGGAGTGGCGCCGAGTTACAAAACTGATGTAGGCCGGAGCCTGGTGGTGGGCGGGCGGCATTCTGCAACCCATCCGCCCACAGACACTGGACAAATACTAATATTACTACTACGATCGTTTCGTAAGTGAAACTACCTCACCTTTGCATTACGATCTAGTTATTGGTGATACTGACGTTTTCTAGACACCTACGTAATCGAATATGATTCGATTTGTAATTGAAATGTACCATTTAGGTAAATAGTACAGTACATATACTTATTTTACGATTTAAATAACACTGGTGTACCTACCGTTAACAAAATGTCTTTATTTATTTAAATACTCATAATGAACTCCTTTTATTGTTCAATTAAAGAAAAAAATCTTGATTTACCGAAACGAATGATAGGTATTATTATGAATTGGAGTTGGGGTTATAAAGAATTGGGGTTCTTTCGCAAACTCTATCACAATTTTTATCCCCTCATTTAATTCTTGGTGACTAATTAACTAAATACTAACAACTAACAATTCAGATATACGACAGTTTAATTAATGGAGTGACAGAAAAATAAATTAAAACAGGGAAAACGGTACGCGTGTGTTTCCGTTAACGATATACTATGTAACTTGTTTTTACTTATATTAACTAAACCTACACATACACAAGATCTCGCGGCCTATTAGTGCTTATGCGACCTTGTCGTCACTTGTGTGATGTCTCTGATTATGATTGCACACCTACGATAAAGCTAATAACAATTTGACATCATATCAATATCAATCAACGTAATATGAACCAACAAAACACTAGCCGTAAGAGCCATTGTTGCTTAGCACGCTAAAATGTCATTATGCGATTGTAAACTATCTCGAACTATTAGATGCGGTTTATCAGATCTTGTGGATCTGAAGGTCTGTTACACTGGGTCCGCATTTGCGCCAATAATGTCAATTCATGTTAACATTCGTCGAGACATTGGTTCAGATTGAAAGAAAATGTTTTATATAGGAAAGTTGCATTTTGGGAATGTTTGATACATAAACATTGAAAAACCAAGTTGTATTTAATATTGAGGTCATGATATTTAAGTTTGAAGAATGAGATCATTGAATCAGTGAACCAAAAGTGATGGATACATGTTTGATCAAACGTGTAACAGCAATGTTAAGCCGCTGTATTCTGGTTTGAAGGGTGTGGTAAAGGAGACGTGCTTTTTCGAGGCATTCCAGCTCAGTCCTCAGGGGTAGCGGCGCATCTGTGGTCGACATGAGGTAGGATTCTAATCTTATCGGGGGTTGATAACAAATGTCCATGAGCGGCAGTAGCCAGTAGGTGGACTGCACGCTCGTTTACTACTTCCATATAAAAAAAAGTTGGTTGACAGTTTCGCAGTTAATGTTTGGTCAAATATTGGCTGAATATTTGACGCCAACGTGTGGGGATCGTGACAAGGCTGATATAATTAATCATCTGATTAGTTCCCATCACTTGAACTCCTAGCTATTACATCATTGGTCATTAGCATCAGCCTCTATAACCTCTACAACCTTTAGTGACGAGCGAATTTAGTTACGCTTTGTACATTGTCAATTAGATCCTTACGTAAAGAATTTTATTAGAAAGTAACCATTAAATTTACTTTCAAATTATATAATATGGTATTAAGACTGAGACTGTTGTAGTTCCAGGTAAAATTAAATCTTAAAACGAGTTCATACACGCCCGTTATTGAAAGCGATTTGTTTTGAAGTATCAAATATATCAAAGTTTTATAGTCTTACAAGTTTCTATTGGTTTTAATCGACATAGGCTGAATTTTGAGTAAGTATATTATGAGATGTCATTAGATTCGTCTTGGTAGCGTGACTGACACTGAATTTACTATTTGAATATTTCAAAATGGCGTCTAAATCTTTTGCTTATTGACAGTCAATATTTATGCATTTCTTTATTTTGTCCTTTATTTGTTTGATAAGTAAAATTACTTGTTGAAATTGTCACATCAATACGGTGTTTTATAAAATGACTTAGGCTTGAGTATGTAACGATTAAGACATTAAATATTGCTGGTATATCTATGTGTGTTATTTAACACGTGTTTTCGACTTCGCCGAGCGAAATAACTTATCAATGTCATGAGAACATTCGCAACGAGATAAGAAATTAACGCTTTCTGTGTAAACTTGACCCGTTTATACGTCGCACCAACCTGTCGACTGACCTCATGATGTCATGGGACTCATTGAGATTTAAATTGAATCGTGACTGCTACATTACACTGCACGCTGTATCAAATTATGAGTGACTTACTCATTGTTATGGATGCGTGGTGCGGTGACAGAATTGAAAATAAATTCACTTCCGGCATCGACTTTTTCGATAAATACTTAAAAGAGAACGTCTATTGAAATCTCGTAACCAATATGTTTCTACTGTAATCTGAAGGGCTTTGCATATGATTTTAATATTAGATCAATATACTTAAGTCACTCACTTTTCCTCCGGATAACGTCACCAAGTAAATCATCTGCTGGTACTTTTAGTAATTAAATAAAGTAATTACCTATTACTTATATCTTATTTCATTTTTCTGCTCGTAATAGTTTTCAGGAACATAAAGAATTAATGCACATATTTACCATTTAGTTATTTACGATCGAACAGTCGACTAACGTCAGGCTCATTCTAAGTTGGTTCTCAATAATATCTGTATGTCTTCAAGTTATGTTACACCTAACCATTTGATCTTAAACTAGACTGAGCCTGTATTATGATAAAGAGGTAGCTGATACATACAATTACATGGCGTAATTTTCCAAAAAGATTGTTATTTAGATAACTTCACATCCAAACATAGATCAAGTATTTGTTATCACAATAATTTGTGCTCAATGGCACTCAAGCCCTCGGTCTGTAATTGAATTCATCAACCCTTGGACCAACAAGATAGTTACCAGTGCCACATATTCAAACCTGGTACGCGCTGGCTTTATAACGACGGTGTTTTACGAAATTAACATTAACTGTAGGAAGTTGCCGCTGCATAGCAATAATTGATTTGTTAATAAAACTCGCTATCTTTAGCAAGAATTCAAATCGACGCAAAACCCGTACAAAATATAGATACAGGAATGACTGGAAAACCTACAACAACAAGATAAACTTGACCCATGACAAGTATTTCTTTGTATCGGTCATAAGGATACGGTTTACTTAAATCGCCTCGAATATATTTGAATTATTGAATAAATACATAGATGCATTGTATTCCCTGTGATGCAGTTAGTTGCATTTATTGTCGCTGTGCGTATGGATCAAGCATATTGATTGCTAAGTCTAGAACAATATTATGGTTCGTGATCAATCAAGACCATAAGATAATGAGGACATGACCAAACTCGAGTAAGAAGAACGTAAATAAAAGTATGCGTTAGTGTTCCAAGATCTATTGTCTAGTAACAAAGTGTGTATATTCTCATTCCCAACGAAAAACACTTCAAAGTATTTTAAAAATACTCCAGAATTCTTAAGAGTATGTACTTATATATGTCAATTTTTCTCTCTTTTGAGAGTTTTGTTCTTTTGTTTTCGATGATTGAAATATTTAAATAATTCAGGAAAACATTTCAAGTAAAACTTCTTTATCGTCGTATGCCAGAAATGTAAAATAAATCATCACGATTTTCGGTTACGCGCCATGTTGGTTTTTGTATCCGATTATTCTGAACTAGTAGACTTATTATACTATCTCTTGCTGAGTTTCATGAAAATGAACTGATCATATTTTAAACAACGCTCTTCTATATTTAAATATAAGATAATTTAATCATAACAATAAACAATTAACATCTCTATTTCTCAAATTTGTACGCCGTAAAAAGCAAAATATGGATTTAACTAATAATTGTCTTTGTCTATTCGTATAGTCTGTGGTAAAATCATAATGCAAACGACAGAGCATTCTAAAGTCTTGTAACTTTGCTCCAAGTGTTTGCTGTAAACTGTAGGGGACGTTGTTTTTCTCCGATATATCTCGCGGTCCGCAGACGTACCTTGACCGCTATACGTCTCACAAGCATGACATCATCGACGTAGTTTGCTTGCCTTTTCATTTATTTTTGCACTCTTCCCCTCTCTATCGCTCGGGCGCGGTTACTCCGACCGTCTCGTTCAGAAGGCAGTAATTAAATGCAGGATTCAGAAGAACAAAGATCGGCTTAGCCGCAGCGGGTGGTCATTATCGCGAGATTCGCGACTCCTAGAATTTCTGTTCTTGCAGAAATAAATAATAAATACACATAACGTAATTATTTCAGTTCTATAACTAATTGAAAGGAGAAATAAAGAGTGTGCTGTCATTTGTCTGTTGTTAATAGAAATGCATGCAAAAATTGTCAGTGTTCGGTCTTCGACTTAATTCCATAAGCGGCCAAACGCAGAATTCATGAAAAAGTATGGCGGCTGTCGGTCCAATTAGCACCACGCCAATTATCTTAAACTGTTCTTTCATCTGCTAATAGGTTAGTCATCAACATTGTATCAAACCGTTTTTTACATACACTCTCAACATGGTCGCCGGATGTGTTACAGCTATTCTATAACATTATTTATGCTGCAAGTGTAATTTTTAAATTGGTTTTAAAGGCTTTTAAGCAGTAAACAGTACCGAAAGCCATTTATTATTATAAAATGTTTCCGTTTCGCTTTGCATTATAAAAATGGCTACGACATTATGAAAGTAAATACCTACTGTTATCAGCAACAGAGCCGTAAATATTATCGTTATTTTAATAACAAGTACTTATTAGGTAATTCAACTGAGTATTTGGAAATTGAGCAGTATGATATAATTGTGCCTGGTTTGTATGACAAGCAAAATGACTATAGTTACAGATTATACTATTTCTGTGAAGTCTTTAATTTCACTGTATGTTACATTAATATTTTAGACTAACCCCACGCACAGTCTATATTAATATTACACTGAAATTGGATTTTTGTAAGGAAGAAGACGATTACAGGAATGTCATTATTTGGAAATAAATTGGATTACATTAAACCTGGTCTTGGGTTCTACAGTTTCAACATTTTTTTTAATAATTTAATTTTTTGGGGATAAAAACTCAATCTTACTCCTACTACATCCGGAGCCAGCGTGGGTAAAACGTTGACTGAATGGGTGATGCAACGGCGCCTACACAACTTACGACAGAGCCAACCGCAGCCTTTATTGGAAAGGCATTTTTAACCGGTGACATATCGGATAAGTCCGCTACGGTTACCAACCTTAGCAGTAAATCCACCTTTAATTAATATCAATGTACTTGTATTTACAGTTTCTATGAAATAACAGTAAGATACATTTCGAAATATTCACTTTATTATTATTGTTATACGATCAGAATAGGACCTTAAATGAATAAGCAGAGAGCACAGATTACTAAATGTTCTTTAACCTAACCTAACGTAACATTGCTGTTATGAAAAAAAATTGATAGAATTAAGGAATTCTCTAAAGTAACTTAAATATTTTTGGCATCTGAGCAGAGCCATCTAGCGGCCAGGACATAATAACGAATGATGTTGATGTATCTATTACTCAAAAGATGTCACTAATAAAGTTTCTACTTCCGTGCTACGCTTAAAATTATTCCGATCGCTTTGGCACTTTTTTAGCAGTCAAAACTTTAGACAGGCGTTTTCTGAAAGTTCTATGACACACGTAATATCTATTGCAATACATTCATTTTACATACTAGAGACATATAAATATGTCAATAAACGAACGTTATATTGAAATACTGCCGGCTATTACATTTTACCCAAAACAACAATTTAAATTTTCATGTATTTTAAGTATCTCCATTAAGATGATTAAGGTCTGATTTTGCAATTATCTGGACCAAACAACTAATTCCTTATCATTCTAATGCTTTTCAAATTATATTAATATTTTACTTTTGAGTAAATACCTACATAGTAGTGTTGACAACCTTAAATATAACAGCGCTGTTGTGGAGTCAACTATAACTTGAATCCACTTTTATCGTATAGTAAAACAAGATAAACAAATATGGTATAGGATAGCAGGTTCAAATTGGCTTTCCGGGGTTTTGTTTCGAGTCCATCATGATCATTAGCAAGCGCTTTGCACAATATTTATTTCTGGTTTAAAAGCGAGAAATATATAAAAAAGAAGGAGTATATTCATCGTCTACACGATCTTCTAAAGCTATTTTAGATTGTTTGATGTAAGGATACATTTCTACACATATTCCTGACCTTTGTGGGAAATAGCGTCTATTACCAGGCACTGGGGGCTATTTTTGTGTAGCGGATCGGTTTTGTGAACGAAAATAGAGTTGTTTTTTGAACGTGTGAATGAGGTAAAGTTGCGTATGATTTCATCGGCGCGAGATGTCTGGTTTGAAGCCGCGATTGTACCGAGTAACCTATGTACAGTTCTGCATACTGTATCTTTATCCATTCTATTTGTGCTTCGACAGATGAGATGGCTCCCTGTTTTTCACTGCTGTCTTTACATAAAACAACGAATACTTCTATAAATTGAGCGTAACTTTATACATTAAAAATCCATGACACTCGTCTCGTTTCTTAACGTTTTGTTTGTTTTATTGTAAAGCAAATATGCCAGCAAGAAAACTCCAGTATAGTTTGTAACTAGGAATTCATAAAGGGAAGTTCATAATGCTCTGACGTATTTGTAGATGTGTCGAATTTAAACTCCCAAAGGGGTTACAGCGGGCATGACAAAACTGTGGTGACGTCACTGCATGGCATTCCGAAGGCGGGAAAGTAGGCTTGAGCATTAGCTCTTAACAATTAAGTGTCAAAGATACACTAACCACAGCGTTAAATACCTTTAAGTATCCTTCCTTTTGCTGCCTCTTCAGTTTTTACTTCCATGTTCAAAGATATCGTAATGTAAACGGTGCGATGACTTTCATTCGACGGGAAGAGATTGTGGGGCTTTGTCCAGCTGTGGGCTGAATATGCTGCTGCTGATGACGATGATAAAATAGCATCCACCCGCTATTTTATATAATAACAACAAATCTATATTTCGAATAGCGCCTATGATAACATAAGCATTATTTTCACAATATTACAAACATATATGTATACAAATAATATGAGTAATAATGTCTAAATTATCATCAATAAAGTCCTTTTAAATTTCATTTGAATTTACGATTAGTTGTTATAAGTAGTTAATAGTAGAGAGATAGTGTTTATATCCCGTCGTCTTTTTAAATGTGAGGTTTTATTTTTTCTATCTGAATATATTTTAACAAATCCTTTTCTTAAATCAACAAAAGGGGAGTCGCGTTAGCCCGAGGGTTCTGGTGCCATTCCTTGAAGTTTATAAACAGGTTACCACCGTGAGTGTTTAAGCAAGGCACATTTAAGCCGGCTCAGAGAATCATACATTGAATTCAGACCACGAGGGGTCTCATCTGAATGTTTGCCAAATTAGACCAGCTTGGCGAACTGGCTTACTTCAAAGTGGCTGACTCCCCGATGTAAGATGTTTGCCTTTTGTATATATACAGAGAATCAGAAAAACTTTAATAGCGTGATTCAGACCCCGGCTTCTGATTGGCCGAAAAATAGTGGGTCCACAGAATATTTTTTACTTTATAAATAAGTATTAGACACAATAATTTCTTTTTAAAATACACAAATCTTATAGATATTTTATTCCCAAAAATATAATTGAATGAAAAAATATATTGCGTAGAAAAGTAATTACAAAATGAAATACGCTTTGTTAAGACATTTTGTATTGCGATGGAATCTCATATACGGCTCTTGTAATGTCCCTACCCTCTAAATTAAATTGATCGTCATTAAAAATGTTGGATACTACTCATTTTCCATAGGTCTATTTCATAGGTAACTCTTTATTAGCCTAGTTGAAAAATGTGAAAATAGCTTGATTTATTGGAAATATGATATACTCGTATATATTACTGTTTGTAGATACTAAAAATATGTAATGTAAGCTTGTTTTTTCGCCCTTTTATTTGTCCACTGTTGGCACAGGTATCCAATTATAACGAAACTGTTGTAGGCAAAATGCGGATTAGCGGACTTCACTCACCTCAGAAACATAAATTTTTATATCATCTCTAAGGTGTGCATGTTTTCTGACCATGTTTTCCTTCACAATTATAGCGAGTAATATTTAAATTTTAATTTATAGATTATCATATTTAAGTAGGTATATTGTAATGTTCGCGTTTCTCTTAAAATCTCGCGTCTGTTGCAAAACGGATATTATTCAAAATTAATTTTTATCAGTCATCCTTTTCAATTTTTGCTAAGTTTCCAAAGCAATTAACATACAAAGGTGGGTTTGTTTGATTACGGAACATGTTATCTATATAAAAACATCGACGGAAACATATTTCCGTGAGAAGCTGACTGTGATTTTATGGTCAGTTTACATCTTAGTTCCACAAAGTTTTGAACATGTATTATTTTTTCTGCCACCCATAGTAACGTCATAAATGAGAAAGTATGTTTCCCTGTTCTTCTTTCACGTCAAAATGGTCAAAAAAATATTTTATTTACCATGGGGAAATATGTTTCAACAGTTAGCAATACATGTAATGTTTTCTATCTCGCCGGTCGTGTACACAAGGTGTCACGCCAATGTCTTCCCTGGACTTTGGTAATTTTAAATTTGGTTTTTATAAGAGACAACATTGATGATTATCTATTCCAAATGTTTGACATGGCTTCATCGGCTCGCCATGACACAGAACCGATCGCCCGATTTGGCGCGCCACGGTCAAAACTCAGCTGTTAAATAATACCAATAACAACCGCTTTACGACTCCCACTCGACTCGTGGCATACAAAATGTTATATACATTAAAAATGTATTGTAATAAATATTTCCTATCTATACCGGCCATAGCGGCAGGCAGATGAATAAATTGAAAACTTTTCGATACACCTCGACATATTATCAATAGTACTGTGTTTTCTACTCTATTTTATTATTGTATTGTATTGACCACCATGTTTTTTCAGAATGTAAATTCCACAGATAATTTATATA